>VWZL01005292.1:316365-348327 GCA_013396915.1 Stercorarius parasiticus | reverse complement strand
CTGGCCGTCCACCAGCACCCCCAGGTCCCTTTCTGCCAGGCAGCTTTCTAGCCACTCTTCCCCAAGCCTGTAGCGTTGCTTGAGGTTCTTGTGACCGAAATGCAGGACCTGGCCCTTGGCCTTAATAAACCTCATACAATTGGCCTTGGCCCATCGATCCAGCCTGTCCAGGTCCCTCTGAAGAGCCTTCCTACCCTCAAGCAGATCAACACTCCCACCTAGTTTGGTGTCGTCTGCAAACTTACTGAGGGTGCACTCAATCCCTTCATCCAGATCATTGATAAAGATATTAAACAAAACTGTCCCCAAGACTGAGCCCTGAGGGACACCGCTGGTGACCGGCTGCCAAGAGGATTTCACCCCATTAATCACAACTCTCTGGGCACAGCCATCCAGCCAGTTTTTAACCCAGTGAAGAGTACACTTGTCTATGCCATGATTTGCCAGCTTCTCCAGGAGAATGCTGTGGGGGACAGTGTCCCTGTCCTTATCTCGACCCATGCACCTTTTGTTGTATTTTCCTCCCCCTGGCCAGCTGAGGAGGCAGAATGATAGAGCAGCTCTCCAGTGAAAAAAAATATAACTAAGGCTGCACAAAACCACTAGCTAACACAGTGGCGGAAGGAAGGAAATGCTCAGGTACTTAGTGCCCTTTGCATCTTAAGGTAGAGAAGGAAAAAATGCTGGCACAACCAAATAGCTTAATATTGGACTTGCAGTGCTGCAAAGAGATGATCTGGAGTTTTCGGACTAATAGTTAGACTTTTTTATATGAAGCCAGAAGAAAATGGTGGGTGATATTACTATGTTAAAAGGAATTCCAGAGAAGAAGAAACATGGTCACATGTGTCTTGTTGGCTGCTAATCTGCAAAAACCAAAATCTTATAAAATGGAAACAGATCACATGCCCAGATGTATCCCAACTAAGAAAAGACAGTTAAATTTGTCCTCTCCTTTAGTTTATTCACGCTAGGCTCTCACTACAGACTATGGTGGGACGGGCATCTCAAAAGTTCAGTTCAGGTTAAGATGCAAACTTCCTAGCTCTCTTCAGAAGCTGCAGTAAGGGACAGGGCAATGAGATTTCTGATTCATGTTTCTCATTTACCTGCCTAAATTTACAGGACACAGACTTTATCCACATTCGGGATAGGTGATTGCTCTATAGGAGGTATCATTATATATAAATCATCTGTGAGCTAACAAGCAGACTTACTTTCACGCTAACAATGCACTGAACTCAAATGAATGTGCCTAGGTAAGACAGGATTTATTCTCTTGTCTTCAGGACTGAGTAAACATTATCACCTAGTGTTTGGTCACTTCAAGAGCTTAGACAGCGTGCATCTAAAAATCATTTGGAATTTGGTATCTTATAAATGTACATAGGAAATATTTTCCTCAGGCTGAGGGCTATGGTGTGTGCACATGGGCACTAACATTATGTTCGTGCACTTAAACAAGAGCATAGAGAAAATTCTTCCCACAGACCAAGGCACCTAATTCTCTGCTAATTTACAATGGTGGATTCACAAGCATTTCTTCATGAAAGGCCGATGTGCTTCTTCAGAGTTAGCAACTGGTTTCCTAGTGTACAAGAGTGTTTAATCTCAACCAAATAAACAAGTAAAAGCTGTATCTTTCTTTTCTCTTAATCCCTATAATAGCATTGCTATGTTCACTCATGCTAACCTGATCAAAAGAATACGCCCATTTCTAACCTGTGACAGACATGTATACTATAATTACAGCAAGCACAGGTGTCAAAAGAAAAAAAAAAAGATGCAGCAAATGATGGAATGCAAAACAGTAAGTGTTGCATGGGGAGAGAACAACTTTTCACTTCAGGAACTTACTAGTTAAGTATAGGAAAAATCAGCTCTATAGCATCTAAATGTCTTTTTTGATCCATCCCTACTACCCTGGCCCTAAGATACTCTTTCAATATACAGGATCTCAATTTTCTATCTGCAAAATAAGGAAAGAAAATAATATTAACTACCCGATGATGTGTTCAATGCCCTTATGTAGAGCAAAAAATGGACATTTGTTATCACTTTGGTGTCCAGTTGAGAGAACCTTTTTATTTGGAAGTGAAGGTTGGTTGAGTAAGAAAACATAGCTTTTACCTTTACTAATCCAAAAAACATGAAATACTACATCTGCTGCATCTAATACCCTCATAGAAATTACATGACTGAAACTAAGTAGATATCATATGATAAAGTTCACACAGACAGTCAAGACAAACACAGTTAGCAGTCAGAAAATATTTTATGAAACATTCAGTCCATCTACAGCCTCTCAAGTGTTACTTTTCAAAGGACACCTGTAAAATACTTTCAACAGACAAACCTAATGACAAAAATTCACCCCTCTCTAGATACTAGAAAATAAGCTCAACGGACACATCATTTCTTCGGCCCATTACGTTCTTCCTGTAGACAGCCCCTTTCAGAAACATATGGACTGAACTTTCTCCTCTCTTTTTTTTCCAACAGGTTAATATTCTGTCATTTCTGTCCTTGATAACACCTCTGGGATGAAGAGTGATGTTAAACTACTTCAGAAAACAAGATTAAAACCAGAAGTGTCCAGCCTATACATGACTGCATTTTTTAGGCCTCTTCAGTCCTACAAAAAGTGTTGTAGACAGAAGGTGACATTTTAAGAAACTATGTTTTGAGTGGTAATATTGATTTCAGGTGTTTCTTTTATGCTTATTCACACTCCTGTGCTATAGCCTGCCACTCTTGTGGTGTTACAGGCCCATTGTCTCTGTGGCTGAGAAGTCTCAATCAAGGGACTGACAGGGTTTGAAAATCAAACAAAAACTATAAACGCAAACATTTTTTAGAGTATTTTTATTTGCTTGCTTGTCAAGCCACATCTGCAGTTTCTGATGGTGGTTCACAGTGTAGATAACTGTGCATATTGTGCCAGCATAACCATGGCAACAGTGCTCTGTGTGGCAGGGACTGTGGAATATCATAAACGCAGATTGCAATCAAGGGCTTCTTCTGATACTACAGCATGAAGGGTAGCTACTTTTTTCAACTATATCAGCCAGTCTAACAAGTGTAATCTCTCCATGCTCTCCAAGTTCATTAAGCATCTCTGCCTTGCTAGGTCTTACTATAGCCTTGCTGCATCATATTACTTATTAGTCATTAATAGGCTATTGTAGGGAAATTGTACAATTAAGAATTAAAAAAAATCTCAGGAATGGTAATTTAAGTTTATTCATAACATTTAAGGAAGAAGCATGAGAATTAGGATGTTTCTTTCATTCCTCATTGACTCCAAATATAATAACTAAAATATAATTAACTCCAAATATAATAAAAACCTGGGAAACTAAAAAAGGGGAGAGAAGGGCAAGGTGGAAATATCCCTACCTTTGAAAAGGAACTGAACTAGAATGAAAATTTCTTTGATAAGCTAAGAAAATTTCAGAAGATGTTAAAAGTTTATGTTATGTATAAAGTTACAGGGAACCAATGTTTATAAGGCAGAAAAAATTAAATGGAAATTAGTTTTTCTTATCCCATACCTGATAGCAGCAATTCCATATTGCTGTTTGTAAGTGTCGCGTTTACTCTTCCTGAAGTTGCATTGAAACTGGTGACTGTCAAAGTCATGGGTTGTTTCTTGCTTTTGTAATTGTAAGATCCTTTCCATATATAATTTTGGGCAAATACATCATCAGGAACTATATAAACATCAAACATGTTTCAATACATTTTTCAATATTTAGTAGTTAGGAAGTCAGGCATCCAACAAAATATATGATAAATATTAGCATTTTCTCTACTTTACCTTCTCTATTTTTAAGTCTATTAGGCAAATTTTAACACTAAAAAACATTTCATATTTATGAAATAAATGTATTCGTACTGAAGAACACAGACACAACTGTACCTTCTTTTGCGCCTTTCCTCAAATATGGGTATGTCCTAAAATTAAATGAACTTCACAAAATCTAATTTAACAGCAGTAACCAAAAGACCAGATTCCTCTCACTGCAGAATCTTTTCTATGCCAGCACAGACAGGCAGGGACATACTGCTAGGATTCATTTTTGCAAAAATTAATATCAATTTATATATCAAAAATTTTACAAGCATATTTAAATTACATTAAAAGATTATAAGCATCTTCTTTATTACCTAGTTACTTTTTCTAATGAAAAATTTATAAAAGACATTTTGCCTTGTCTTCAAATGCTTAAAATCATGAGCTTCGCCAGGAGAAAAAAAAATCCCCTAATTTAAAATTAAGAAAAAGGTCATAAACTGCAGGGAGAATAAATATGCTAGATTTATACTTTTACATTTGAAATTTAGCATTATCCAACTGTAAAATGATTAATTTAAATCATATTATTCCAGCAATGGTATGGTTAAAGAAAAAAAAAGTTACCTATCCAGCAAAAGTAGACACATGCAAATCTTTAAAATCTTAACAGGTGATACCATTTAAACAATTAAATTGAAGGTGATTTAGGATTGGTTTAATACACTTTCCAAAGGAAATTTATCAAACTTAGCCCTCTAACAAATAATCAGTATTTAAAATCAGCACTTTCACATTATTTGGAATCACTCACATGGAACTTAAAACTCTGGTTTGTGTGTGTATTGGCATCTCATATCAGATAAACACAGAAGAATATTTGCCCCATTCTCTCTCAGGTTATCCTGAAATTCAAGACTGGAGCACACTGCAATACCCAACAGTCTTCCTTCATCATTTATTTTATAGGTCACAGAGATAGGTTGCCTTCCCCATGAAGGGTAAAAGAGCTTTCCTAGTTTTTTATTTGTGTATGTATATGTATATATGCATATATTTTTTGACAAGTAAACACATAAAACCAAAACACTAGATACTGACCTGCAAAGTGCAGTCAAGGAAACTGCATAGTGCAAACAGTCTGATGTTGTTGATTTGTGATCTGCCTGAAATTTGTTTCCCTACTTTCAGGAAAACTGATCTTTATGTACGTTATTTGCAATTATTTGAGATTGTACAAAATGCTTCTAAACGAAAAAAACCACTAATATGACTACCATGCAGTACATCATTGACAAACACAGTTTTGAAGTAGTGTGCAACCTATTTTTTGTAATAAAAAAAGTGAAAACAAGCAAAAAAATGTCCCACAAAACAGCCCAAAACCCCATATACTAAGGAATTAGTTTTAAATCTTTATTCCTTATTGATAGACATTTAATAGAGTTATAGTTAAAGGCTTGTTTTAGTTAAGGAGATTTCCCTCTTCAAAAACTATCTGCAGTGGACAGAGAAAGGTTTCTCTTGGATCTAGTCAGGACATCCAAAGATGTCTCCTTTAGCAAATCAGTTAAAAGTGGAGTTGTTTTTAGCCAGAGTTAGAGAGACTACCTTCTCTAGGCTAAATAAGTTTTTTTGAAGGCTAAGTTGAAGGCTAATAATGAAGTATTTGGGTAAAGCAATTTAAATTATCAATATGTAAAAGAAATGTAAGACTGTGAAAAAGACTGTGAAACAACTTGTTTTTGAATTATTTCTAGGTGAGTAGGATAGTATCTGAATGGGTAAATTGCATAAGATCTTACACAGAAAACGGTGATTCCAGGTAAACCAATAAAACTCTCATCACATAACAATCAGAAACTGTATATAGATATTAATTATAGCATGTAGTCTAGATGGACTTAAACATTGGGGAATAATTTAATTAATGATGTTTTTGTTCTATTAATGCAATGCCTAATCTAATACCCTTTATTCATTCTAAACCATTCAGTGCAGTCTCACTAAATTGATTCTCGTTATCTTTTCTACAGAACTTGTTTAAAACTATATATAGCTCAAAGTACTTACCACTTAGTTTGGGACTTGGTGTTCCCAAAGCCGGTCTGGGGTCCTTCACCAATATTTTGGAACCAGCTGTTAGAAAGAATGAATGACAAAAAGACAAATCAATAGCAAATATGTTACTCAGAAACCAGGAAAATAATTTCCATAATGGAACTTATTTGTTACGAAGGATATAAAATGGTGTTTCAAACTAAAATACAAATGAGATTTCAGTTAGTATCAAGCCTTAATATCACAGGACCACATACCAGCAGATTTCCTCTGTTGCTGCATTTTCTCTGGTCAGTCACCTGGATGCTACCAAGTCACTTGCAACACCCAAACAGCATAGACTTTCACTTCAGAATCCACATTTCAGAATTCACAGTCCTGGACTATGCACCACATGTAAGATGTCTTCTAATACGTCATCTAAGGCAAGTTACGTCATTTAAATTGGGATCGACACAGAACAGCACTGTGGATAGTGCTCTGACTGGAAGCAATGTAACACCAAACAGTGAAGAAATACATAACAAGGGTGTTTTAAATCATGTTCCTCTCCAGGACTTAATTATTTTCAACAGTACTGAGTAGGACATGTTGTGTTCAAGACCGAAAACCCAAAGATTCGTGCTTAATCTCTTAACAATGGAGGAGAAGGTCACTGTTTCTTTAAAGAATAGCAGCAGAAAGAAAGAAATGAGGCTGTCCACAGCATCGCCGACCACTCAAGTGATTTGAGCACTGGAAGCTGGAGAAATTTATTTCTTCTCTGCTTAAATCAGGAACTTTCCTACCACTGAAGATGGTGAACCAAATGCAATGGGACAGTGTCATTTCCTGCAGCTGAAGCAATTTTATTTTGCAGAAATTAATTTGGATTCACTGGGCTATAAAGAAGACACATAATTCTGTCTCCTAATATAGAATACTCTCATGCAGCACTAGGCTCCATTCTTTGCTCCAATGGTTATTTCAATATTTGTATTTTGGATCTCGGCATTGAACCCAGGCCTTTTCTCTCTGATAGATGCTCTAAAAAAAAAAAAAGAGAAGAAAAGCAACTTCTTTCTACTTGAGTGTAGCATTTTTCTGGATAAAAAGGAAACTTTAGCATGAAGCACTGGGAATATTTTTCTTGAGAATAACTTTTAGCTTATTACAGAAGGCTTGCTTTTGGTATATAGATTAAAACTGGCAAGAAACAAGGTCTGGAGCTGGAATTCAACCAAAAGTTCTCATGGCCTGTTCTTACTGGTTGATTAATCTCTATTTCCTCTCTGTTTTGAAAGAAACTTACTGAACTTCACTGAACATGGTTGACCTGGAGGGCATGCTTCAACAGCATATGCTTTTTGACTATATCAAGCTCAGGTTAGAAACATCTGGTTGATCCTTTCCAAAGGGCTTTAGCATAAAAAGCTGATGAATCAATCAGCCTTGTCAAGGTGGACGTATTTCCAGTCAAATTCAGACTGAAATTTTAAATACAAAACAAAATTTAAATACAAATTTTAAATACAAACCCCAAACTAAAACAAGTTATCTATGGAGTTTAAATTTCTAGGTCCAGATATTTGCTGAGTACAACTTTAACAATTGCAGTTTTGTATTTAAAGGACCAAATTGTGGTTTAATTCCCCTACAGATCCTTTTAGAGGTCTCAACTCCAAATGTTTTATTCCTTTTCATCCATTTCCAAGTTACTATTATGAAGTTCACGATCACAGGTGAACAATCTGACCTGCTTCTCCTCTCCCTTCCACAGGAGAGAAGTGTTTCAAGTCTTTCTAATAAGTAAAATTGAAAATATTTAAGAGATATTTTACTTTATCTAATGAGAGTTAATACTTTACAATAAGTTGCTCATTCTTAGATTTCTCTACTGCTAAAAAGCAAGAAGCAAGACTGCTGATCCTAAAAATTTTGCATTTCTGTAACATTTTCTCAGAACATTGGAAAACTAAGTTATATGACAAGGTAGATACACTCATAGTTACCACTTAATACTTTAAAAAAAAAGTTTCATGTGTTCCTTATTATCAGAAAAGACAGCTAATACAACTTGTTTCAATATCATTGACAGAAAATTCTTGGATCAAAATACAATCCATGAATCACATTTGGCCTGCCATAACACTTCCTGAGTACTGAACAAGTCATAAGCTTCCTGGCAGCTTGCTTTCTAACACTTTCCCGAAGCTGTGGTCTGTTTTCCCCCAGCACTTGCCTGGCATATAATGCCAGGACACCTGTTTTTCAGTAATACAAAATACTAATTTCCTATTTCCCTTCCAAGTACCAGTGTTTGGCTATATAGCCTTTGAATGCCTCTGTAAGAGCACTGGGGATAAGCACATCTGAAACATTAGATATCAGTAATCTGAAAGGTGCTTTAATTATTCAGGAAATAGGATTCCAAACAGTTGCTATACTTGAGGATGTTTCTTATCTCACATGAAAAACACCACTTTCACCATGATTTTGCCATGATATTTTTCATGCCCTGCCATGACAAAGTAAGTAGTAAAAATTAAAAAAAAAAAGTGTTGGAACATGAAGGACAAAGTAGATACATTTTGTTTGCAAGTAGTATATTGTTGCTTACATACAAATATAAAATAATTTTAAACCCTACGGATTAATTTCATGCAGAAATTCAAACAACTACTTGGACTTCAGGCATCCTTCTCCAATATCAGAATAGAATCATAGAATTGTTTAGGTTGGAAAAGACCTTTATGACCATCGAGTCCAACAGTTAACCTGGCACTGCCACGTCCACCACTAAACTATGTCCCTAAGCACCACATATACATGTCTTTTAAATACCTCCATGGATGGTGACTAAACCACTTCCCTGGGCAGCCTGTTCCAATGCTTTACAATCCTTTCAGTGAAGAAACTTTTACCTAATACTCAATCTGAACCTCTCCTAGTGCAACTTAATGCCAGGATGCTATTGGCCTTCTTGGCCACCTGGGCACACTGCTGGCTCATATTCAGACAGTTGTTGACCAACAACCCCAGGTCATTTTCCACCAGGCAGCTTTCCAGCCACTCTTCCCCAAGCCTGTAGCACTGCATGGGGTTGTTGTGACCCAAGTGCAGGAGCTGGCACTTGGCCTTGAATCTCATACCATTGGCCTCAGCCCATGGATCAAGCCTGTCCAGATCCCTCTGTAGCACATTCTTACCCCAAGCAGACCAACACTCCTGCCCAATTTGGCATTGTCTGCAAACTTAACTGAAGTTCAAAGTGGCAGTTCTGCTAATCCCCCTCCTTACTTCTCCAAGAATTGAAAACTCTATCATTTTGTGATCACTATGCCCAAGAAGGCCTCCAACCATCACATCACCCACAAGTCCTTCTCTGTTGGTGAACATCTGGTCCAGCAGGAGACCCTCCCTAGTTGGCTTCCTCACCAGCTGTGTCAGGAAGTTATCTTTCACACACTCCAGGAACCTCCTAGACTGTTTTGTCTCTGCTATATTGTATTTCCAGCAGACATCTGGTAAGTTGAAGTCTCCTGTGAGAACAAGGGCAAGAGATTGTGAGGCTTCTCCCAGCTGCTTATAGAATATTTTTTCTGCCTCTTCATCCTGATTGGGTCTCCCAAGAAACTCTCACCACGATATCTGCCTTGTTGGCATTCCCCCTGATTCTTACCCATAAACACTCAACCCTATCATCATCATCAAGCTCTAGACAGTCAAAACACTCCCTAACATATAAGGCTACCCCACTGCCTTTCCTTCCTTGCCTATCTCTTCTGAAGAGACTATAGCAAATCATTGCAGCATTCCAGTTGTGCGAGTCGTCCCACCATGTTTCCATGATGGCAAATATATCATGGTAGTATTGCAACTGTCATAGCTGTCTTGTAGCTGACACAATCTCTGTAAATAAAATTATCCTGATCTAAGTTTAATAGGTATGTGCAAAAACACCGAGATTCTTACTCCACTGAGCTTATGAGAATGTAGTCCACATCTGACTCAGTCAGAAGTCTAAAAGCAGGCATTACCCAAGTATTTGGCCTCCAGAATTATATCTGGAATTGACACCTCTGAGCACGCCAACGAAAGACAACTACATGAAAGCATATGTCACATTAAACACAACTGTCAAAGGATTAGTTATCCTTTTGTATGTCCTCCGTCTTAGTTCTCCTTGCCATTCTGCCTTATCTTATTAGACTGCAAGTAAAGAAAATAACAAAATACAATAGATGAGTGGGAAACAGAAGTGTTTACCTTCACAAACTGGAACTTTCCCAGTCCATGTACCATCAGACCTACAGGCTCTATGCTCTGATCCTCCTGCCAGGAAGAAGCCTGGCTGGCAAGTGTAAATCAAAGTATAACCAAGCGAGGGAAGATCCATTCCTGCAACATTAGCATGAGTTGGTGTTTCTGGTTGTTTACAGCTGTGAGCTACAAAGACAAGACAAAATATCCTTCAGTCAAAATGGTGAAAATTTTTCTGAAAAAATAATCTATACCGATTCTGACAGGTAACTAATGAAGAAAAAATCAACAATAAATATAACATATTAATATATTTTTTATTCCAATTACAAATTACTACATAGTCTATAAATTACTGTCCTGAACCTGTGAATACACCCTTGAAAATGGACCTTTCAATTTCAAGGGACCAAGAACTAATGTAAATGCACTTGCATGACCAAAATGAATTGTCTGCATATGCAAACACAAGCAGCTCACATCTTACCACTTACTCACACCTGTCAATACACTGAGCTACTGATTTGCTGTTTACTTAGGGAGAATGTAGCACCAACTGAAACATTAATGCTGTTTTCTTCTGTGGAGGTGCTCTCCATACACTGAAGTGATTCTACAAGGTCAGACCTTATAACATGAGACTATTTCCAGAAAAATACAGCTTGCTAGCTGAAAAAATAGAAAGATTAACCATGATGTTATACCTTCAGTAAATTAGCACTATTTACTGTAGTGTCAAACATCTACGAAATTAAATGCTACTTCATGTACCCAAGCAAGATGATTCTCATTTCAGATTCAAAAAATTCTAATTACAAAACCTTTTTTACCCCTTCTTAAACTACCCTGACTCCTTAATTGGGAAACAGCTCAAACTCTTTACTAGAACTGATTGTAACTATGTGATCCAGTACAACTTAGGCTTGTGCAGACTTTCCTACATGTCCTATTCTCACCACCTCCTCACAATTCTTTCACGATCTTCATTGGAAAGGTTGCACCAACTTTGAAAGAAACTTACTATTTTCAGCTTCTCTCTGGATAAGAAGTTGTTTGTTATTCTTATTATTTTGTGTTGCTTTGTTTTTTAATTCTACAGGCTATTGTTGGAAAATTCACTCACAAAATCACATTTCTAGCTGCTATAAGCTAGTAATGCAAATTTGTATTAAGTTAATAAAACTACACAAATTAAGTTAACTTTATAACAATGTTACTGTACATAAATAGCCTAGATAAAAATTGTTAGATCAAAAATCTATCATTTACTTACGTATACATTCTGGCTGGATTCCACTCCATGTAAGATCAGGAAGGCATGTTCGTGTTGTTGAGCCATGGAGAAGGTGTCCTTTTTTACATTGAAATTGAACAACATTTCCCACCTGTTGAAAAGTAAAAATCACAGTAATATTGTTATGAGGAAATATCAGTGTGGGTTATTTTTTTTTCAAAGTTCGATAGCTACCTTCTTCAAATAATAAACTGTGATCCTCCATGGAAGAAAATCGAAACCTCTTCTTCTGTGGTCTCTCTGGTGTGATGCTTTGAGCCCGGAACAGTTGAGGCATGGTGAGTTTGGAAACCAAGCTCACTGAGGTTTCCTAGCTCTGGACCAAGGAGGTGCCACTTAGGCAATCTTGCATCAAACCAGGGAAGTCACAGAGCAGAAATGGGTAATAGATTCTGCTGGACCTTTGCTTAACTAGACCCATGGAATGCTGGATGACTTCACAAATTATAATGAGAAATATTTCATTAGAACAGACAAGGCCTGGTCAACAACACTGTCTCATGCTTCAGAAACTGTAATGTTCCTATATTATTTTAATTTTGTTTTTTGATGACAAGAGGTAAAAAAATAAAATTGTTCTTTATACCACGCAGATAATAGAAACTTGAACACAAGCACATTACAATTTACAATAGTAATTAATCTGAGATTAGATTTTAATTATTATTTTTACTATGGGTATGTGTTGCATAAAAAGGAAAATAGAATTCTTTAGTCAATAACAGTTTCTGCACAAACAAAGCATGGAATAACTTGTTCAGCATGTCCAGTCATGATGACATTGATGAGAATGCAAATAATTCTTGTTTTCCATCAAAAGCAGGGAAATTAGATTACAAGTATATCATTCAGAGAGTAGTTTATTACATGCTGTGAGTGGTTAACTCAAATATTAAGGTGCATAGATCACATCTTCTGTTCTGCAGTGACCTGTATTGTTTAAACAAGAAGTTAAAAACTTTGATCTGTTTGTGACAGCACGTTTATCATTCTGCTTGGGTTTTTTTTTTTTTGGAGGCATTCATTATTTTTATTTAATATATAACACTTGATTCAAATTGATGCTCAAAGGTAAAACATGGACTCTTTCACAATAGTTTAGTCCTGGGAAACAGCATTTTACTGCTACAAGGAGTCATTTGAAACTTTATAGTACTATTGCATTTCAGCTCAAGCTTCTCATCAGAATGAAATTTAATAATAACCCATGAACTACATATAGTAGCTCATCATCACAGTATGTGATTTAAAATTCCTTTTTTTTTTTTTCCTCTTTACTGTGTTCACTGGAATATGTAATTACTTTTAAAAGAATTTGAAGAAAATGCACTAAATCACTTTCACGATTAAACACAAAGTGGGAAAACACTGGAAGTTTTAGAAGTTGCACCAAATAGAAACGGAAGTACTTTTTTTGTGTGGTAAAGAGCCTAGTTAAAACAACCACCACCAATATATTATTTTACAGCAAGAACTAGTCTTACGAAAGATTTGTTCATTTCAGTAATCTGCCTTTATTGAAGCAACCTCCATTCACAACTATGGAAGAAACACCAGCCCTATTAATGTTGAGCTATCAAGGAAGTTAATACTTCAACACTGCCTTTAAAACCAGGACCCTTTCACCCTTGCTCACACAAAAAAAAATCAACCAACAAAACCTCAACTTAACAGTTAAATGTAGTTTCTTAATATACATCGGAATAGCAACTTAATTTTCTTTCCACTTTATACTTTCAAAGTTGACTGTATGATCTTCCTGAATATAAAATATTTAAGAAAAAATATAATTGTTTTGTGATGTGGAGTAGTTGAACATCACAGAAGTCAATGAGGTAAAGAGGTTAATTGTCTTCTTATACTCAAATACCTAATTCTAAACTGTGACTAAGTTAGAGACTAAGTTAGTAGTCAATAGCAACTACAGAAGTAGCTACTGTATGGCTTTAAAACTGCTTAGTTACAGTTACACCACTTCAATTATTTTCAATTGATATTTTATGTGCTACATTCTCTTTAAAAAAAAAACAACAAAACTTTTCTTCTTTTCAGAGTTCAGCAGTTCTCATGATGTGATTATCTTTCATATATTAGCTCAACACCACTTAAATATGAGCAATACTGAATTAATCAGATAACTGCAATCTTGAAATTTTCACCTACTTTTTAGTAGGATATTACCTAAAATAAATTTCTCATTGTATAGAATCTCTTTAGAGGAATGAAAAGACAATAGATCAAAAAAATGAATTCAGTATATTCAGTGAAATGCAATATATTGTGATTCTATTCATCAAGAATGGCCTTAACAGAAAGTTCGTACTTCATGAGTTGAAAGAGATGAAAAATCGTGTCCATAATTTAGACCTACAGGACTCAACAGGTAACAGTGAAAAAAAGGAAGAAGGTGTGTTTTTTCAATTTTCTGTAACACCTCACTCTTCTTTAGCTGCCTGTTCATAACTTTGGATTAGTTCTTTATGAACTGAGTCTTCTGCTGGACTGATATATTGAAGGAAAACTGTTCACCTGAAGAGCAGAACCAAAAAATACATAGAAATTTTTTTCACTGTCTGTTCATCTTCTCTGCACCTCTGTCTACCTTATGGTTTCACAGAACCTTGGTTGCCTAAACATCAAACCAGTTCTTTAGCATGAGAAATATATCAGTGAGACAAGGAAATGGCTCAAGTTGCCAAATAAGTAGACAGGTTGAGTTGCTAGCATTCCACAATTTAAAAACAAAACAAAACAAAACCAAAAAAAACACACCAAAAAAGCAAAAAAAAAAAAAAAACAAAACCGAAAACCCACAACAAGCAAACAGAACTCAAACCAAACCGTTGTTGATATTGCAACCAGTTGTTGCAATACCAATTTCTTTATCCAAAACAGTAACTACTAGTGAAACTATTATCCTTATTTCCACCAACAAAATGGATATCATCTGTATTTTCCTTGTTAGGGAAACAAAACTTTTATATACATAAGCCCCAAAAGTAGTATCAAAAATACAACAGTTGCTCAAGTGATTAAGATCTTCTTAGAAGTGCTGCCATGCAACTCAAGATGATGAATAAATAAATAAAGGAATGAGGCTCCCTGTTCCTAAAACCCAAAAAGCTTACAAGCGATATGTAATTATTAAAAATAAAATAAAATAAAATTAAAAAAGTAATTTAAAAATTACTTTCTGGAAGTCTATTTTGCAATATTCTTGTGCCAGAGACACCAGGTGGTGCTATAATACAGCCTGCTATGGTTTTAAAAAATTCCCAGTCTTGAGGTGTTCTGATTTGTCTGAATTTTTTGTTATACAGCTTGAATAGAAGCACTAGTGGGGAGAACTGGGGAAACCATTGAAATATCTATGTTCACTGTACTCTCTGTTTCTCTGTTTTAGGGAAGAACTAAGTGCAACCGTGTTTGCATCCAATCCTGAAAAAAAATTAAAAATATTTCCTTGTATACGGCTTTATCATCTATGTTCCATAGCTGCTTTCTCCATAGTGTCAGTTATGGTTTGGATATTCCAAAAATCAGCATCACTAAGTTTTCCTTTTGCTAAGAACCAAAGACCATATATCTGCTATTCCCTAATATGAGAAATAGCAATTTGAGAAGAAAATGCATAAATAACAAGCTGCACCCATTTATAAAGAACAGAATAGTACTCCACATAATTCTTTTCATCAAAAATAATAATATTATAATATTTTATAATATTAATAATAACAGTAATAATATTAGTAATACTACTACTACTAATAATAATTTATTTATTATTTCTTATAATCCCTATAAGAATAGAAGATATTTCTAATTCTCATTAGTTACTCTACATTCAATTTTTTCTTGGTCTTCAATTTGCCAAAGAACACGAAGATACTTTAACAAGCTTTTTTATCACCAGCAATTCATGCCAAAGGATCAAGAGACTAAGTGAACGTCTGTTATTTCTCTTCACTAACCTTTAGCATCATATTTTACATGAACAAAAACACAACTCTTTAAGTGTTTGCTGTATCTGCAGTTCAGTAACCCAGTAATACAGTATTGCTATTACTAGTAACAGGCTACTGAGTCTGCAAGACCTCTGGGCAGAGGCATGCCAGGCTTCCTTTGTCTAACAGTGTCTTGAGCTCAAGAGCTCACATGGAGTTTTTTTTTTTCCTTTTTTTTGTTTTTTTTTTTTTTTTATTTTTTAAACTTGGTTTAGCTGTAGCATCAAATTTTCTTGTGATCTGTTGGCTATGACTAATGTTTATGCCTTCCTTTATTTTTGTATGGTGTACAACCACAGCTTTATATCCATAGTAGTAACAAGAATCTATTATGTGCGAAATAAGCTATTTACCACTAATGTGATGTGGTAGAGAGAAGTACAGGACTGGCACTGGAATGATAGCAAGGGCCTTGAGAAATAGGGACACAGAATACTGTGAAGAAGAGTATAGGTGTGGATATGATAAGACATGTGACACAGACTTGGCACTGGAGACCCCATGGCTGTGAACAACTCACCCATGGTCACTTAAAGAAATGCAGACTTGGACAGAATCATGTTTCAGGGGTAAAAAAGAACAAGTATCTAAAACAGATGAAACGTGCCTAATAGAGTAGATTGAAATATAATATGGAGCTGCAGTGTGATTGGTGTAAAAGTGTGCTAGAAACTTTACAAATAATCCCAGGTGAATCAAGAATGACAGAGGGGAGAAAAAAAAAAGGAAGGAAAAAAAGTCAAAATCACATTTCTGCCAGTGAAGCACTGCAGGTACTGACGCTAACATCCCCCACTGACACCAGGCTGAAGCCACAGACCTCAGGATCCTGAGAAGCAGAAGGAAGCAGGAAAATTAGATGGTGTCTGGTAAGGCTTAAACCAATTTTTTGCCTTGGTCTTCACCAGCAAGGGCTCCAACTACACCACCCAAATGGCAGGATGAAAAGGCATGGTCTATGGGAATGAAGAACCACCCACTGTAGGAGAAGACAGGCTCAGGACCATCTGAGGAACCTGAAGGTGCATAAGTCCATGGGACCAGATGAAATCCATCCATGGGTCCTGAGGGAGCTGGCAGATGAAGTTGCCAAGCCACTTTCCAATGTATTTGAAAAGTTGTGGCAGTCTGGTGAAGTTCCCGCTGGTTGGAAAAGGGGAAACATAACCCCCATTTTCAAAAAGGGAAAAAAGGATGACCCAGGGAACTACAGACCAGTCAGTCTCACCTCTGTGCCTGGCAAGATCATGGAGCAGATCCTCCTGGAAACTCTGCTAAGGCACATGGAAAATAAGGAGGTGATTGGTGATAGCCAACATGGCTTCACCAAAGGCAAATCATGCCTGACAAATTTGGTGGCCTTCTATGATGTTGCCACAGCATTGGTAGGTAAGGGGAGAGCAACTGATGTCATCTACCTGGACATATGCAGAGTGTTTGACACTGTCCCGCATGACTTCCTGGTCTCTAAGTGGGAAAAGCATGGATTTGATGGATGGACCACTCGGTGGATAAGGAACTGGCTAGATGGCCGCACTCAGAGGGTTGCAGTCAATGGCTCAATGTCCACATGGAAACCAGTGACGAGTGGCATTCCTCAGGGGTCAGTACTGGGACCGGTGCTGTTTAACATCTTTGTCAGTGACATGGACAGTGAGATTGAGTGCACCCTCAGCAAGTTTGCTGACGACACCAAGCTGTGTGGCACGGTCGACACACTGGAGAGAAGGGATGCCATCCAGAGGGACCTTGACAGGCCTGAGAGGTGGGCAAGGTTATTATTATTTGCAAGGTTACATCACATCTGCAGACAAAGTTTCATAAGGCATTTCATAAAATAGAACCCAAAAGCTAACACAGGGCTACCACTACTGTAATGTGGCTATTTTCTTTTCTAAATTCAAACTGCATTTTGTCTTCCTTCAGGCTT
Organism: Stercorarius parasiticus; assembly: GCA_013396915.1. Taxonomy (NCBI): domain Eukaryota; kingdom Metazoa; phylum Chordata; class Aves; order Charadriiformes; family Stercorariidae; genus Stercorarius; species Stercorarius parasiticus. Next base: position 331,000 of record VWZL01005292.1, on the reverse strand, counting down.
TAATGTAGGGGAAAACAGCTGAATTTGTACAAAAACGTATGTTGGAAAAGTATGAGAAGTAATAAATCTTACATATATGACTTATTGGTCTAAGCAGTTCTAAACTGTTTCTTCAGTTCAGTAGGATCTTGTGTTACAACAGCGTCTGGTGAAAGTTCTATAAGCAATTTTCTATGTTACTAGCAATATATCGGAAGAAATATTTCAAAACCACATTTTCTATGCAAGGAGCAATTTATTTTCCAGATTACAGATGAAGTCAGTATTCACAAAGTGCTAAAGATATTTTGTCTCTGTAATAGTTCTTCAATGTAGCACACTGTTAAGGCAGACCTGTCAAATCAAAAATACTCAGATGAAAGGTAAATGTCCTAGAAGTACATATTCATAACAATTAAAGCAGGTGATGCTACTCGTTTACATCCCATGCCTGATATCCAAGTAACACTAAACTAGTATTTTTATGTTATTTGAACACACAAGAAGCTGATATGCTTCTGGCTGCTGAATTAAAAACTGAACAATAAAATCCATGCAAAATTTTTTTCTCTCTTTGCTACAAAGCTCCTATTTAACACTTGAAACACCATTCTAATGTGAGGTGGTGATATTTGTGCTTTTGTTAGTGTAGGTTCCAAGAGGCCAGGTTTTGACACATCTTTCAGTCAAGCCTGGAATTAAGTTGTATATGCCTGAACTTTCAATTCAATCAATATGATAGGAAAACAAATAATCAAGAGTCAGGGAACAAAAAAACCCAGTGCTGTGGAAGTTCACGACTTGGCATTAGTATTGTGAAACGCAAGTGACAGCCAGTGACACAGTCAGGTAAAAGATAAGGTATTGAAAAAGTACTTAAAACAGGACTTCACACAAGAAGACTTGAATTCTACTGTCAGGCCACAGCTTGATTTTGCATTTTCTGAGTCAGACATATAAATTTAAAGCTTAATAACTAATTCACTTAAATGACCCTATTAATATTAGTTTAAATGTGAAGTATTTATGAGAGTTAAAAAAAACCAAACCCAAACCAAAACACACACAAAAAAAAGCCAACCACCAACCCCCCAATGAGATAAAAAATCCTAAAACAACCAACAGCCTGAAACCTGGGTTAGAGTCATAAAACCATCTTATATATTCAACAGTAATAACTCCTTGTTATGCATTTGCCAACTGCAAATCATTTTGCTTAAGTTTGCATAATCTTTTTAAAATGGTAGAGAATGGATCGATCAGACAAAGGAAAATCAATGCCACCTCATCTTCCATATTTTGGTATAATTTAGAGTTATTTTTTTACCTTTCTGCTGTGTATGGAAGCAAAAGTCATTATTATCCCATTCATACAGGAAATTAAATTAATTTATAATATGCTTGTGGTTTAAATGAGTCATAATATTATTGAATATATGGTAACATAATACTTCTTTCCAGGATTTATAGGCAATAGCTTGTGTAGAACTGGTCATTTTCACTGTTGTTTCCACCCAATAAAGAGCTAAACTCAGCTTCAACTGTACAAATGATACTCCTACCCTGTTCTGTGTTAACTAAGCAATCATAAAATAACCAGAAATGGCATACAGACATTTAGTTACTATATAAAACCGAGTTCGCTACATGAGCTTGAGGATAAGTTGCTGACTAGGTAAGGACACTATAGCTCATACAGTTTAAATCTGCAAGGCACTAACCTTATAACTGTGGGATCAAGTCTGTAAATTCTGCCAGCACTACACTTCTTTCAGAAATTATTTATCAGTTGACATTTTGCCTGGTATTTTGACAGTTAGCTATGCTAGCTGTGATTGATTCCTTCCTTCACAACTACAACAACTACATTACAGATGAGAAAGCCTGCATTAGCTTCTTCAGTGATAGAAAGCTCATTAATATGACAGAGAAACTGCGACAATAAAATTGTAGAAAATGGTCATTGCAATGATTCCTTTCTTACACAGTTGAATAAAGAGTTGCCCTCTAGCATAATATTGTATTATACCCAAAGGAAGTTAGCGCAAGGATATTCAAGTATAGACCCTACATGTTCTATCTTGGCATGAAACAGCACTCGACTTCATTCCCTGGAGAAAACTGAGACAATTATATTATCACTCGCTTATGATTGTGATCTAGCACAACCTGAAAACCCAAAGATTGCTAAAACAATCACTAAGCAGGTTGATTACTGTGTAAAGGTTACCAAAATGACTAACCAAAGAAGTTTTTGGCCATGAAAATTTGAAAAGTCTTTAGCTACATACTTTTAAAAACTAATTTCATGTTATAAATCTGCTCAACTTTCAATCAGCCCTTTCTTGCATTTCTGGAAGTCTGCAGTTTTTGTTTAACTCCTGCTACTAGACAGACACCACATACAAGGGAGCTGCTAGCTTACTCTTCTGCCTAGTCCTTTTCACATGTCTGGAGCTTTTAGCCATGACACAAAACACAGATGTAGCAGGATAGTTTAGACTCTTAGGTTTTTTGCAGTTGCCTTATAGATTCCTAGCAAATTATAGGACACGTTTTTGCACCTGTACACCATTCACCCATGAAAATGTCTCACTGACACCACTGCTTTGTGAGATTCAGAAAACCAGAAATTCGGAAGCATTTTAAATTTCACAATTCTATTTCCAACAGAAGTATATGCAAACACCATTTTCCACAACATACCCTTGTAGAAAAGGTGGCCAACAGCCTCCTGGGCTGCATCAGGCAGAAGATTGCCAGCAGGTCAAGGGAGGTGATTCTTCCCCTCTCCTCAGCACTGGTGAGACACAAATGGGTGCTGGGTCCAGTGCTGGGCTCATCAGTGCAAGAGAGAGAGGGACATCCTGCACTGAGTCCAGTGATGGGCCACCAAGCTGATCAAGGGACTAGAGCATCTGGCATACAAGGAGTGACTGAAAGAGCTGGAATTGGCCAGGCTGCGAAAGAAAAGGCTCAAGGGGAATCTTAGCAGTGGGCATGAAAACAGTGGGTGCAGGAAAGATGATAGAGACAGACTTTTTTTCAGTGGTGCCCAGTGACAGGATAAGAGGCAATAGGCACAAATTGAAACATAGGAATTCTGTTTAACAATAAGAAAAAGCATTTTCACTGTAAGGGTGACCAACATGGAACAGGTTGCTCAGAGAAGCTATGAAGTCTCCATCTCTGGAAATGTTCAGAACCACCTGAACACAGCCCTGATCAACCTGCTCCAGCTGACCTTGCTTAGAGAAGGGGGGATTAAACTAGAAGCTCTCCAGAGGCACCTGCCAACCTCCGTGACTCTGTGATTTATTTGTGGTCACATAATTTCCAAATGCAACAACAGAATTGCTCTCAGGAAAAAAAAATCCATTGTTTTTTAGAGTATATCTACACTAGCAGTTTGACACACAAGTATATACACCTTTCAGAAGAAAAAGACTACTTGATAAACAGCAGGGAACACTTATATATTGCTGGGGAGATAATGAACTAACTCCAAGGTGAAAACAAGCAGAATTTGATCACCAGGGTTTCACGTAACGCATTGCTAATAGGGACATAAGGTCAATGTAATCCAACAGCTAGAAATAAGGAAACACAGCAACACTCCAGCAACCAGATCTTGCAAGGCATGAGCAGTTTCTGGACCTCTAATCAGAAGTTTCTAGACTTTGAGGTGGTATAAAAATATTTTAATATGCAAGTTAATAAAATATGGTATACTCTACCTGGTAGCCAAATGTGTTGTTTTGTGACCCGTGCCTTGGGACTCCTGGATTTTCACATGCTGTACGAGTAGGTTCTTTAAAAAAATTACAATAAATTAAAGACAAAACAAATTACAATATTTTAATGAAATACATGAATGTAAAACAAAATTAAGCTTGTTCAACAACATGCAATTAGCCAACGAGAGAAACAGAAATAAAATGACCTGATTCTTAAAGAATACAGAAAAAATGCAGGGTAATTCAAAGTAGCTGAAAGCTCCTAGATTGTTTTAGCAGGAAAAGGAATAATAAGCATTTCAAGAAATTTCAGTACTATGGGTGTAATCTTACCTATACATCGAGGAGAAGAACCACTCCACGTGCCGTCTGCTTGGCAAATCCTGGTGCTGGAGCCAACCAAAATAAAAGGAGGACTGCAGCTGAAAGAGACTTCTGACTGATAGATGAAGCTTTTGCCTTCTCTTTTCCCTTGAGCAGGTACTCCAGGGTCACCACAAAACTTTGCTGTGAGAGAAGAGATGATAGAAATGTCATTTATCAATATAGACAAAAATAACGCTTTCCTGAACTCAGTCCAGTTACTCCAAATTTTATATTTATTTTATTAAACACAGGTCAAATACAGAAACATTTAATAGGAATTCTAATGGAGACTAGGTAGCCAATATTTAGTCTGCTTCAGCTTGCAGTGGTTTTGCTAGCTGTTCAAAATGCCTGCATAGTGGACATGGTCAGTAGCTTGAAGCTGACACTCAAGGTTACACAACTTATTTTATTAAGGAACAAATATACAAAATTCACCTCTGCCCCAACCCACATCAATCTGCAAATCCTCCTATAGAGAGCAATCAGAGAGTGTACCAAATCTTCATGTCAATCTCCCATCCTCTCCTGCTTTCTGCCACCTACACAGTGCTCAGCATTTTTGTATGATTAAAGGATGTCAGACAGATTTTAGGAATTGTAAATTCTTACTTTCTCATCCTTCACTGAAAGATGAGATTTGGTACGTATGGAAGTACAACACTTGAAAGTTATTACAGCTAACAAAACAAACAAGCAAACAAACAGAAAAACCAGTAAAGAAATTCCAGCAGCAATCTAAAAGTCAAACACTAGTAAGCTGTTATTACGCAGGATAAATCTGAGTGCTAAGAACATATTCTTAAATTGATCATTTTATTTTATACCTTTCTCCTAAAGATTCATATTGTCTACAGCATGGCACAACTAAGTAAATGCACTGCTGGCAAATTTACTGTCCTTCTGCAGTATAAGGCACTGATTATGGTCAGAAGCTGCATTTTAAATAATTGATTCAGGAAATGCAATCAGCTATGGTAATGCCTGTGCCATCAGATTCCCTGACACATCATGAATTGCAATATTGTAGAGTCTAATTTAATATCAAACAGAAAATGTTGTAATACACACACAAAAAACAAAACACTGACACGGATGTGTGCAATGACGTATTTCTAAAAAGGCAAGTTGTACAGACAGTGAAATTTTCTTCTCCATCTTTCTCTTCTATAAACAAAATTTAAATAACATCTCTTAAACAAACACCTTCAAAATACATTTCTAGTATCTTTACCTTTGTCACCTATGCCTTAAGCTTTCCAAAGGACCTGCTTACATGAAATGGTCCTGCCCTTTACCTCTTACCACAGACACTGACTGTATGGGAAATCCATGCACACACATGTTGTTGAAGGAAACAGACTTAATCTGTACTTGCCAGAAATGTATACAATTTCATGGTGTTACGTGGCATGGGACTGTCTGATGAATTGTAGGCCAAATTCTGAAAAGATCTATGAATTGAGGATAGTGCCACACAGTGAACCTCATCTGATTGACAGACAGTGGTCAATTGTCTGTCATTTATATTTTCATTAGAAAATTCTGTGGAAGTCTTAACTTGAAAATACATGAAGCACTTAATAGATTTTTAACACAGGAGCTTGAAATTGTCTCCTGAACAGTTCTTTATACCAAAAAAGTAGCAACCTTTCTCAAGGGAAAAAAAAAAAAGCCTCAAATTAAAACACCATTTTTTTTGAAGTTTATTAATTTTTTATAAAACTAAGTAAATTCCACTACTCGGTTGTCAGTCAGCTTTACCCAATCACTCAATAGCTACTGAATATCTGCCTTCTATATAGGTAACCATGGAAACCAGACACCATGGTAAAACATGGCAGTTTTCCTCCGATATTGGAACAGGGAACTACAGAGAAAACTAAAGTTGCAGCAAACTCGAAGCTCTGTCAGTGCTCCCACTCCCTTTCGAAATATTTTCCTAAGGACTCTGACAGCCTCTAACAGACACAGGGCCATGGAGCTCTGACACTGAGGCTGTGAGATTAGTCTCATTCTTCAAAGACATTTAATTGATTAACAAGTTATACCTGTAGCTAGGAATTTTCAGGCACAGGCCTATGTTTTTTTTGCCATCTTTTGCCAAGCTTATAAAAACAGCAGTCCTTTACTCAAATTACTATATGAATAATTAAGAAGACAAATTCAGTAGGCCATAGATGACAAATACTCAACCAAATACATGACTATACTCCATTTTGAAAAATTATTCTATTTTATAACTATACCTTGCATATCTTCAGCTACAGGCTCTATGGAACCAAGCTGGGAACTAAATTTCTGATGTCAAGAACTGCTTAAAGATTGCTCACTGAGAATGACTTTCACCAGCTCCCTCTCATTTCTGCCAGATGGCAGCTAGTTTAATCTTTTTGACAAGCACTGGCTGCCAATTGACTTCTGTTGCAAGCCAATGGACATCATTGCACATCAACACCATTGCACATCAACACCATTCAGTTAATGTAATCTCTGCATGAAACAGCCTTTAATTCCCAGGCAGCTGCATTCTGTGCTAACTATACCTTTTTAAAAGTTTAAAGGTGGAGACTCTTTTTCAAAGAATATTGCAGTATTGAGTATTCCAACCTCAAAGAATACAAATATCTTGTGGTATCCAAAAATGAATGTAAAGACACAGTATTTCAATCTAGAACAAATTATGAAAATAATTTTTCGTGGTCTTTGATGTTCATATATAGCGGACTCTAGAAGAGCTTCATCTAGAGAACTTAAACAACAAATGGTGGGGTTGTCTTCTTCCAGAAACAGTGCCTTTCACCATGTTCCAGCTCTGGCACATACAGTTTCAGCAACATTAAGCAACTGTTGTTGATGATATGAGGGTATCATTAGGAAAAGAAAGGAAAAGGTCATCTATATGATACACTTTCGTAGTAGTAGGATATAGCCAAAACAGAGAACATTTTTTACAGGGAGAGATGAAGAATGCAAAAAATAGTAAAAGAATGGAGAACTGCATTTTGCAACATTTAGCAAGCTGTCAAGCTCGAATTAAACTTCACAAACTATAAAACCACAAAGATTAAATTACCCACTTCCAGTTAGACTCCTTGCTCTAGGCCATTACAGAGTTTCAGTGGTATACCTATTGTACAAATAACTACAAACCTCCTTCTACAGTGCAATCATTTCAATATCTCTCAGAAGCATCACAATCACTTCTTTAAAAAGAGTCTTTAAATAATGAGTGGGATAACACCAACCTAAATAAAAAGTCACATTTTCTATTGTAATTAAATTTGTAGCAATATAAAAATCCATCAATGATATAATTTTCAGGTTATAACAAAATTTACTGCATAAAACATATGACTTAATTTAGTGTAAAGGGAAAAATAGACAACTGTGAAGAAATCACTCTGGGGTCTAGTCAACATTACGGAGAGCAAAAACTTTCTGTGACATCAAAGAAAGTTTAGGATGAGTGACGAGCAAATAAAAAAGATTATAATGAAACTTCCTATTCTATATGTAGCTGAATCTGAAAACAAGACAGCACCTCTTAATCTTCTTTTGCTTTGGATTATTTGGTATGCGTTACCCGTAATACTTTTTTGTATTTGTGTTTAAGGCTTCCTATACGATCAAAAAGGATTTACAGATATCCCTATGTCTTCCTCAATCTACAAATTATGTTACAAGTTTGGAAAATATAGAAGGATTGTATTCGTCCCAGATTTGAAATGAACAGAGACGCTGATGGAGGTAGGAAGAAAAAACAAAAAGTGTGAAATTTTTAAAGAGGAGAAAAAGCAGTATAGTTGAATAAAGAAATATGGGACCATAAAGTAAATACATACGTAAGCACTGAGGTACTTCACCACTCCATGTTCCATTCCCAACGCAAGTCAAAACAGCAGGAAAAGAGAGTTCATATCCTGGAGAGCAGACGTAGCTAATGCTAAATCCCCAGTCCAAGTTTGTTCCTTCCAACCTTCCATTAGAGATCTGCGGAGGAGTTGGGCAGGTAACAGCTGCAATAATATTCAAAGTAATTAGGCCCAGCTGCTGCAAATATCCCCAGTGTACACAATTACTAGAAGAACCATATGTGCTAATTTCACCTTTTTTAGAGGACAATACAGTCAGGACATGCTATCTTCCTCACTGTATTCTTGCCACATTTCCTGAAGTTAGTACTTCTGGTTTCCTCCATTTAGGAGACAGTGGCTGACCAAGGAAGTATCTTAAATAAAACAGGATGCTGCATCAAACCTAATAGGAAGACTACCTAAAAAGCAGTATGGACACTATGAAGTGTATAACATTTAAGGCATGTCTGGTAGTATACTAGAAAATGATTTTGTTCGTCATGTTTAGACAACTTGGAGTACAATTATCTTCAGTTACCGTGATAATAGTCAAATACTTTCTTCCTGTTAACCAGCTTAGGCATTTCCTAGATATTAATGCTCAGGGATGAAATTCCAGGATGATTGCTCCACAACGTGACTTGAAAGACTTTTTCTAAGTACTACAGTTTGGTTAGTATTTGCATCATGAATAGCTCCTCACCAAAAAGCATCTAGCTTCTAGCTAGAGGGAGAAAGTGTAAGGATTTGCAGCCTCTTGAAATTGTCAGTGTTTCTACCCCTAAGAAGGCCAACAAGAAGCATTTCAGTATAGTTCTGAATTTCCAGGATGCCCAGGAAAAAATAGAAGCATCTTCTCAGTTGCAGGAAAGAGGACTAACAAGCACCACAGAAAGACAGTAGAAATAAACAGACATAACTGCAGTGATGAAAATAAAAGTGCTATTCACTGGATAATAAGGTAGTAACAGACAATTGCTAGTGAAGAGCTGAAGAGAAAAGGGTAAAAAAAAGTAAAATTAAAAAACTTCTGAATCAAAAAGAGAAAGGAGAAAATTTAGGCCAAAGTTACTAGAATGAATGAAAAAGAGAAAAGGGGTAAAAAAGAGAAAAAGCTGAAAGAAACTGTGCTAGCAAAAGAGAAAGAAAGCAAATTAAATGAGAATGATTTAATTTAGAGGAGACATTTGGGGTAAATGAGAAAAGGTGGTGACTAAAAATATAGCAGAGAACATACAGGTCACAAAAACGGAGGAAATTAAAAGCTGCACTCATAACCTTTAAGCTTATGTTTAGACAGCTATCATCTTGCAGGCTCAAAAGAAGTCAGAGTCACTAGATCAGGAGTACTGCGTATTTGAATGTGATCATAAGGTTCACCATGTGCCATCTCTTCATTCTTATACACTCCAGTCAGAGAATCTCAACTATTTACACCACAAAGATGCTCTGCAGCATCATTCATGGCTGTTTATTACAAATGCAAGTCTGCAAAAAAGACAATGCTTGAATAGTTGAATATTTAGTTGTAGGTCTCCTGTTCCAACTAGGCAAAACCAGAGAATTATTTATATCTTCTATTTCAATGGCATTGCAACAATTACACAACCATTTTCTGCCTAGTTCATTTTCCAATTATTTCAATTAAATGGTACCAGAGGACCCTGGCACTTCCTCTTGACAGTAAGAACTAATGATCATACATTTCAAACACACTATTGCATATTATATAATACTTTCAATTACACAGACAAAAAAATGGGGGTTATTAACTTACCTAGTGCACTCACACGAACCTATGTGGAGTAGAATGAAATTCTGAAAACAGTAGAGATTCTGCATATGATTATTATTTAGTATTTATACAAGCCACAAATATGTATGACCTAAACCCAGAAAGACTCAAAAACTCAATGCCAAAATTGACAGTCTAACTCTGTCTTTGTATAGTTTTGTTTGAATCAAATCAGTTAGATCTCCCAGTTAGGTGCCCTCTAGTCCTTAAGAATTTAAGGCTGGGAGACTATATCATAAATACTTGTTCTGTCTTATGATCTTCTAGATGTTTGCTTACAGTCACTCGTGGAGACAGAAAGACACTTGGTTAATAGGACCAGGATGGTCGTTCTTGTAATTGAAGCTGAGGCTGGCTAAGAGCACAACACAAATAGAAAAAAAAAAAGTTAGTTGTTAAGAGGATCTTGAAGTCTGACAGCCTCAAAAATGTGTTGGGAAAATAACTTTAAAAACTGCCGTTAATAAAGGACATTTAGAATTAAACTGAACTTGATATTTGGAGAATTATACTCAGCAGGGAAAGTAATTGCAAATGGGATGGAGATCTGAAGTTTATTTGATCTGATTTGATCAATGAATTCAGGGGACAAAAATTACAACTGATGACAGTAATTGCTGAAAACAAACCAGAAGGTAGCAGGATGAGAACAAAGTAAATACAAACTTAGCTGACTAAGTTTTAAAACATTAGAGATCAGACATACTTGGTGTGAACCCAGAAAGAAAACACCAAAAAGGTAATGGTGCTTCTCTACAGCTGTGGTATCAGGAAGAGTGAGAAAAATTACTCTAGAGGGAAGATGTTTTAGGGTTTAGCAAGGAAGTGTTTTACTCAGAGAAAATTGTTCTGATGACACAGATAAGGTGATCTTTCAGTAGCATTCAGATTTTTTGCTGTTCAAATTTCAACAGACAGCATTAAAAAAAATTCCAGTAAAACAGAAAAATCAGGAATGCAATTATTAAGAAAAGGAAGATCTTGAGATTAATCTTTGCAGTTTTCACAGTAGAGAAAATAACATGAAGCATAAAAATGTTTATTAGGAAACCTTCTAGAAGGATTTAGTCTTTTTGCTGAGTATGTTGATACAGCACAGTGATGCTCAAAGGTGCACGTCTAATGAAGGAGGTATCGTAGAAAAATCTTAGTATTATGGATAGGGTAACCCAGAAAAATTTGCCTTTGACAAAGTTCAGTTGTATAAATGCAGGCCTTTCCCATAGATGTCTATCACATGCTTGAGTGGTCTTTTTGTAAAGACAGGGCCATATATAGGATCATTTTTGGTATGACATGCTAACCTTAAAAAATAAAAACCCAAATCTGAACCATCATTTCATATTGGCTAATTCAGTTTAGCAGCAAAGTAATAAAATTTTCTATAAAGTTACAAAAAACTGTTCAATATACTGTTCTGGTATCAAAAATAAAAGGGAAAAAAAGCAAAGGATGAAGTGACTGTTCCTGCAGCCAAAAAGTCAATTTAGTGCACTCATACTAACACTAAGTTTTGAATTCTGTGGAAATATTTGGCTCACACTTTACAATTAACAGTGGATGTAAATGTCATAGAAGAAATAGTTGACAATCAAAATAAATATTGTACCTTTGCATGTTGGGATTACGCCACTCCACGTGCCATTGCTAGTACAAGTGCGAATTAAGGAGCTATTTGATTCCATTGTGTAACCAGGTTGGCACATATAAGTAACATTTTGTCCAACAACATAATCATCACCATATCTCATGCCGTTGGCTGGGACTCCTGGATCTCCACAACTGATAACTGCAAGTAAATAGTTGAGGAACAGATTTTAAAACCTAAATGTGATTTATTTATATGTCAGGGGAAAAACGTAGTGCAAAATTTATTGAGGAAAAAAAGAGAAAGAAAAAATATCATATATCTTATCTCCATCAAGAGAAGATAAACATATATGTCATCTGAATTAGCTGCCAAACAACATATGTGGAGCTGTATAACAGTTACATTTGGAGAACATCAATACATCTGTTCAGCAATAGAAGTAACGGACTGTACAATTTTGATCACTAAAATTTCAAGATTATAAAATGAAAAAAAAAAAAAGCAGAAAATAATCTATATGTCACTACTACCCTTTGATACCCTCAAATTTTCCTATCAGTTCAGAGTTTCATTATTAAACAAGCAGATATCTATTATTTAGCTTACTTCTCCATGAAAGGAAACAGTTTGGAAATTTTAAGATATATGTCTGCAAAAAGCTCCCACTTTGTAAATGCTCACATGGTTACTATGTACATAAACAGATGAGAATGTTCAGGCAATGCCCAAACATGGGCCATGGCTTATGACAAAATTAGGCTCATAGGACTTCAATGAGTGTGAATTGTAAAAAATCTTGTCACTTCTAATGTCAAGAGATAATTTAATCTCCTAATGAGATTAAATTTCATAAGGAGTTAACAGAGAATTATATCATTGTAATCTGGGAATAATGTTAAAATAGGTAAGTCTTTCTCAAACCTGGTCAACATGAGTTATCAATTTATGGAACAGTTTTCAGAGTAAGAAATCTTGATAACTACAGTGGCAATGATAAACAAACACCAGGAAAAAAAATCTAGTTCATACAAAATACACCACCCACATGTTTTACAGTTTATCCTACGGTAAATTTGACAATTCCCCTACAGCAATGTTATTGCTTTTGAATAACTGGGGGAGGCAGTTTCCTGGCAGAAAGCACATCTTGTCCACTTCTTACTCAATGCCAAAGCATGGCTGATATGAATGGCAGTCTGTCTATATCCTGGTTTCCAAAATAAGAAAACCCATGACTACATGTTTGTAGCGTATTCTGGCCAGGTCCCTTGATTTAAATAACTGGGGAACTGAGAATCCAAAGTATATAGCATGCCTCCTCTACAGTTTATCACAGTCTGAGTAATTAAGATCCATGTTTGAAATCTTAAAAAAACCCGCAAATAAATAAAAGTCCCACAAAATCACTGTCTATGGATAAAGAAGAAACTATAAAACATACCACAGGGTTATCTGGGTTAGTCTAGAGGTAGCTAGTGCAGTAATAAAAAAAATTGGAGATCAGCCTATTTTATTTTATCTAGTAACAAGGTAATTTTTTTTTTTTAAAAACTTAAAAAGTCATAGATTTTTCTTTGTCATTCTTTAAAAAATATAGAGCTGTGAAAGACAGAACTGTTTCTCTTATTTGCATGAGTATATTCAAATACTCTATATGTTCTACCTTTCTTTATTTGACATATTCATTTACTATCCTTAATGTTGCAAATTCAACTAAAATCATCCTTGATATTTTTCCAGGTATACTATTGCTTTTGCTGGATTACAACATAATTCTCATGCATTTATCCTTCTTTCCCTAGTCCTTGTTTCATCTCCTTAGATTTTCCTGTATGAAGAATATTTCAAATCATTCCCCTACAAACTTAAGAACATGCAAATACCATACACCATATATGATCAAACAGCTCCACAAACTGCCCATTTACTTTATATTGTTGAAAATTATTTTAATTGTATATTTAAATCCAGCTTTTTCATTCATCTTCCTTACAATCTCCATTTATTTCTTTTGGTCATTAATACAAACTTTTTGCTTCTTCCACTGTTACTGTTACTGTAATGATTGTACCCTTTCCTGCTACTGACACTTTAACATTGATCCATTATACAGCAAGAGCCACCATGACTTTAGCAGATCTCTAGATTGTTCTACCTTCTTAAAATTCCTGTCTTCCTATAATTAACTTTTCAAGCCATATTTCAAAGAAACAAAAAAACAGACCTGATTTTCTTTCATGTGTTTTTGCTCTTTTGTACTTTCTAGTCTTTATGTTACTATAGGAAAAAGAGTTGCATGAAAGAAAAGACTTAAGAGGAAAAAAGAACCATTCTTCGTATTACTGTGTTGTAACATTAGAACTGTTCATAAAGGTGGATGAGTGGTAAGAAAAAGATCCTTTTGCTCTCTTGTCTTATACTGCAGCATTTGACTTTCAAAGAAAGCAAAAGCAGATGTAAGCAGGTGACCTAGATTTTACTGAGGTACTGTGTTTTGTCATAAACATAGGCATAAAGCTTTAACTAAAAGAAACACGTAGTAGTTACTTAGCAGGTGCAGTGGCATTTTCTGAAGTTCATGGATTTGGACCATCAGAGAATCACATAATAACTGAGGTTGGAAGGGACGTCTGGATGTCATGCTGTCCAACTCCCCTGCTCAAGCAGTCCGTACAATGACCCAAACTTGGACCACCTCCACTTAAGTCACTATAGTAGGCAAAGAAACAGTTTAAATTGTTGTAGTGATCCTGAACGGAATACCATTGTACGTCGAGGAGTCAGTGATCCAGAATACAGTTAACCTGAGGAGCCCCAGGCCTCTGCACTGTGCTGGGTGGCTTTCAGACTTTTGCTGTTCTGCATAGACCCCTTGGCCAGGGCACAAACTCAGCCAGCTCATTGAAATAGAGGAGCTGCAGGCATCTCCCTCTCAGTATCAGTGGTTACACCAGCTGCATATCTTGCTTTTTATCTAGCACTGCAGGAAGTTTTCTGATGAGAATGTTGTTTCTGTTTGACTGTAGAAATGATAGAGTTGTTTCCTTGTAAGAGGAATAGATTGAATAATTGAAACAAGAGAATCATAGAATCATAGAAAAAATGAATGGTTTGGGCCGGAAGGGACCTTAAAGATCATCTAGTTCCAACCCCCTGCTATGGGCAGGGACACCTTCCACTAGACCAGGTTTCTCAAAGCCTCATACAACCTGGCCTTGAACACTTACAGGGATGGGGCAGCCACAACTTCTCTGGGCAACCTGTTCCAGTGTCTCACCACCCTCACAGTAAAGAATTTCTTCCTAATATG
>VWZL01005292.1:275849-316267 GCA_013396915.1 Stercorarius parasiticus | reverse complement strand
CCTTGTTGAATTTCATGAGGTTCGCACAGGCCCACCTCTCAAGCCTGTCCAGGTCCCTCTGGATGGCATCCCTTCCCTCCAGTGTGTTGTCCACACCACATAGCTTGGTGTTGTTGGTAAACTTACTGAGGGTGCACTCAATCCCACCGGCCATGTCACTGACAAAGATGGTAAACAGCACCAGTCCCAGTACAAACCCCCGAGGAATACCACTCATTACTAGTTTCCACTTGGACATCGAACTGTTGACCAAAATACTTTGAGTGTGACCACCCAGCTAATTCCTTATTCATCAATTGGTCCACTCATCAAATCCATGTCTCTCCAATTTAGAGACAAGAATGTCATGCGGGACAGTGTCAAATGCTTTGCACAAGTCCAGGTAGATGATGTCAGTTGCTCTTCCTTTCTCTACCAATGCTGTAACCCTGTGGTAGAATGCCACCAAATTTGTGAGACACAATTTCCCCTTTGTGAAGCCATGTTGGCTGTCACCAATCATCTCCTTCTTTTCCATATGCCTTAATATAGTTTCCAGGAATATCTTCTCCATGACCTTGCCAGGTACACACGCGACTGACAGGTACATATTTCCACAAGTCTTCCTTTTTTCTCTGTTTTAAAACTAAGGGTTATGTTTCCCCTTTTCCAGTCAGTGTGAACTTCACTGGACTGCCACAACTTCTCAAATATGATTGATATTGGATTAGCAACCTCATCCGCCAGTTCCCTCAGGACCCTTGGATGCATCTCATCAGGTCTCATGGCCTTGTGCACCTTCAGGTTCTTTAGATGATCTCAAACCTGTTCTTCTTCTAGAGTGGGCACTTCTTCATTCTCCCAGTCCCTGCCTTTGCCTTCTGTGACTTGGGTGGTGTGGCTAGAGGCCGAAGCAAAAAAGTCATTGAGTACCTCAGCCTTACCCCTATTCCAGGTCTCACGTTTCCTTCCAGAGATGGCCCACATGTTCCCTAGTCTTCCTTTATTACTGACATACCTATAGAAGCCTTTCTTCTTGCCTTTGTCTTCCCTGGCCAGATTTAATTCTATCTGGGCTTTAGCTTTCCTGACATGATCCCTTGCTGCTAGGACAAATTCTCTGTATTTCTCCCAGGCCACCTGTCTTTCCTTCCATCATCTGTAGGCTTCCTATTTGTGTTTGAGTTTGTTCAAGAGCTCCTTGTGCTTCCACGCAGGCCTCCTGGCATTTTGCCCAACTTCCTTTTCTTTGGGATGCATCCCGTCTGAGCTTGGAGAAGGTGATCCTTGAATATTAACGAGCTTTCTTGGGCCCCTCTTCCCTCCAAGACTTTTTCGCATGTTATTCTACCATGCAGATCCCTGAAGAGGCCATAAGCTTCTCTCCTGAAATCCAGGGTAGTGAGATTGCTGTGTGCCCTGCCCTAAGGATCTTAAACTCTACCATCTCATGGTCACTGTAGGCAAGGCTACCCTTAAGCTTGACATACCCCATCAGCCCCTCCTTGTTGGTGAGAACAAGGTCCAGCACAATACCTCTCCTTGTTGGCTACTCTATCAGTTGGAGAAGGAAGTTATCATCAATGCATGATTGATTATGGATTGATTATGCTCAGGCGTGTTGTCCCTCCAACAGATATCACGGTGGTTGAAGTTCCCCATGAGGACCAGGGCTTGTGAACGTGACACTCCTCCTACCTGCCTGTAGAGCGCCTCATTTGCTTGGTCCTCCTGGTCTTGTGGCCCCCCTACATTGTCACCTGTATATAGTGGACCCCCACTATAATGTCACCTGTCCCTGCCTTCCCTTTAATCTTGACCCATATGCTCTCCTTGTGTGCGCAGCTTTTGCTTCACCTATTAGACTATCTTTAACTCAGTCATAAGTTTTTGCATTTTTACCCCTTCAGTTCTCTCCCCCATCCCACTGAGGGGGGTTAGTGAGTGAGTGGCTGTGTGGTGCTTAGCTGCCTACTGGGTTTAAACCACAGCAGCATGGTAGGGACAGTTAGGAAAAAAAAATCATCTGCTCTGTCAACAAAAGTCTGTTGGCACTTCCAATACTACTGCTTTGGATACACTTTGAAATCATTATGAGAAAATTATTCCCTTACAATAGGTAATCTTCTTCAGGCATATTTTATAGACCTGGAAATAAAACTGGCAGCAGAAAGAGAGGGGATTCTTAACTCATGATTTGTTAACTATCTGTTTAGCTAGTATTGTCCATTAACTCTCGTTAGTCATTTAAAATTGATACATTGTCATAGGAGAGAAGATAATATGTTGAGTATGATGAAGTATAACTTATTTTTTATTTTATATTTAGAATTAAATGTCTGTAGAAAGTGACACAGACTGGACACGGAGCAACCTGCTCCAGCTGATCCTTTCACAAGCAGAGGAGTCGGACTAGACAATCTCCAGAGGTTTCTGCCGACTTCAGGCATTCTGTGATGCTTTAAAATACCTCTCCATTTCTCAGTATTTTAGAGTTGCTGCTAGTGCCTGTATCAGATTAGATACAAGTTGTAGCACCTAGTAGTGCTTCTGCACCCCTTTAGGAATTACTAATAGTCGTCAATGATCAAAAAGGCAGAAATGAGTCAAGTTGAGACTCTCAGCGATTCTCTTCTGGTAAGATTTTCATTCAACCGTTCTTTTCATACTCTGACCGTGTCAGGGGATACGCATCAAACTAAAAACCCCTAAATAACATTACGACTGGAATAAGCATATAAGAGGATATGCTTTTTAGATGTGTAATCAAAACAAAGAGAGAACTGTGTATTAGGAATATTAGGAATACTTATATATTAATTAAATCAAGAATATGTTTTTTATTACATATGATCTTCACAATGCCTCTCTTTGTTTTATTAGGCTACTTTCTCTGTTAAGACATTTTTATTGGTTTTAAGCAAAAATACCAAGTTTCTACCTGACTAGTGTTTTTTGAGAATACTGTTCTAGCATGTACTTCAGCTAAATGTCATTCTAAAATGCAAGAAAAAAATATACATGCAGTTACCAGCACAAAACAACTTTGTCCTTGATACAATTATTCTGGTTCTCATTGTAACATGGAAAATAATAAATAATCAAAAACATTGGGCTCTCTCACAGGTTTGCTGACTGCAAAAACAGCTATTCACTTGATTACCATTAAAGATGGTAACAACACAAGAAGTTTCCTTTATCATCTTACTTTTTGGCCTGTATTTGGGTTGCTATAAGTGTGTAAAGTAATCTATTCTACTAAAACTAGAGTATTAGTTCAAAATTTGAGCAACAGTTTGCTAGACTTCTGATGAGGATATGTTTCCTCAAAATGATAGGCAGTCTCATGTGTCACATAAATGTAAAATTTTCATTATTGTTAATAAAAAACTAACTAGGACATGTAGTAAAACAGGAACAGATGGGCTTGAAAATAAACTGTTGCAAAATGCTTATTATGAATGTGAGAGAAGCTGAAATATCTTCTGTTAGTTGAGTAACCAAAGCAAGTATAAGGTTAATGAAGAGACCAAACAGAAGACGTTATCTGAGAGCGGGACAACAGTTTTGACCTCAGAGTCACTCCAAAAAAGAATTTCAAGGTTTTATTTTCTGCCCTCTGGAACCCCAGAATATTATTCTGCTAAATTTTCATGATGAGGAAAGGCAATTAGATGAGTAATGTCTAAATATGACCTATCATAAAATACGAACAAGATTAAAAATATATACTAGGAAAGAATTAAAGTAGGTAGATCATGTAACCATAGAACTCCTTTAAGCTGTAACAGCAGTTTATATATTTTACTATACTGTATCCATCTTTAAAAAAAACATATGCTTCATCTCATAGTACCATTTTTTTTAAAGTATTTCATGTACAAAATTATGTATGATGTAGTGCAAGAAAAAGCTGAAAACTTAATTTACTTGCATCCAACTTCTATATTTTACTTTATTGTCTTTCAGAGAAGAGAAAAACAAATACTATTCATTAGAGATGTGTCTTACTTGTGCAGTTTGGCAAGGATCCAGACCATGTTCCATTGGCAGTGCACTGTCTTACAGATGATCCAGAAAGTATGTATCCTTCCATGCATGAATAAATTACTGAATTAGAGAATGTAGTTCCATCAATACGAAATACTTTTCCATTAGCTGTTGTTCCTGGGTTACCACACTGCACAGCTATAAAGCAAAATGTTAAATATTTTTTAAATATAGTACAGATAATTTTTGAAATAGTAATGTCTAAGGACAATCCTGCTGCCAGCTGTGTTGCATGGTAGAAATCTGTGCTGTTGTCCTGAAAAATGTAACTTCCACCACCTACTGATAAGGATGTTGTACAGTAAATAGCTGTTTGCATGAATTATTTGGTTTTACCCTTTCGTATGTAGGGAAACACAGCCTACAAATTTAACTTTAAAATATGTATTAAAGGAAAGCTAGTTTATCTGCGAAGACAAACTCCCAGTTATAAGAAATAGTCTGATCTACGTTTATCACTGTAGATTAAATTTGACGCTACAGTATGCATTTATAGCATCACCAAAACACACTTCCTATCTAATTCAAAGCACAGGTTAGAGTCAAACTATTATTTCGTAGAAATGTGTAAGCCTGATGTTTCCCAATTCTTCAGTGCTCAACTTTGGAATTTGAATGTGTCTTTCATGTGTGATTGCATATATACATCTAATCTATAGGACCTGAACTAGAACAATATACCTGTGTGTGCGTTACACACACCTACATATATATCTATATATATATATCTGTGAACCGGATTCATCATTTCAAGAGATTTTTAGGGGGAAAAATAACATCAAAAGTATCTTAAAATGTAAAAGGGGTAATTCACTTATGCAATGGATAAGATCCAAGAAGAACAGCAGAAAGTTCAGTTGAGCTAAGCGTATCTCTTCAGATAGCATCATACAAACACATATATATATTTACGTGGTGTCAGGATGGCAGAAAGCATATTACAAAACCAGCTTGTAAAATAAGTTTTTAAAATGAGATGACTATTTCATACAGATAACAGAGTCAACTGTGATAAAGTGGGTAAGAAGAGTACAGGTTCTCAAATTACTTTCTGCTTTTCCTTGAAGAAGATTCTGTTTGGAATTATTTCCTCTTTTTGAATCAAGATAATTAAAGTAATAAATGGTTCCCTATAAATGCCCTGTTAAAACTTTCTCTTATGATAATACACGTAGCTTGACATTTCTAGAATGATTTTTTCTAAATAAACTTTTCAGCATTTCATTTTCTATTGAAAAATAATGTCAACAGTAAATAAAATTTTTAAGCCCATCATTTACGACATAGATGTATCTAATGAAATCCTGACATTGACATTTTCATAAAACTCAGCTCTTTTCTCTGAAATTTAGATGTATAATGGTTGTAATTAAAGATCAGGTGATGGTGAGGGAAAAATCTTTCAGCAAAAATTGGGTTCTAGAAGCCTTATGTATTTCTTTTTCTGTTTAGTTTTTTGTACTGGATAACACTTATAGTAGATGCTGACACAAGACTGAGAAGAAATAAACAGTTCAGCATACTTTTTTTTTCTCAAAACTTTGAAAGCATGCAGTTTCATGGGTGCCAGGAACTGATTTCAAATTTGTCACCTGAAGCCAAGCCATTGTAATATTCAGTCCAAAATCAACTGTATACCATTCACAACACAAAACTGGCAACGTAAAATTGTTTTTCTGATTAACATTTTTAACAAGACAGTTTAAAGAAAGAGTGGGTCTTCTGTGATTTACCTTTGCACTCAGGTTGTCTTCCTGTCCAACTTCCATTTGCCATGCATGTTCTTTCTTCTGAGCCGTGGAGGGTATATCCAATATCACAGCTGAAATGTACTGTGCTTTTAATTTTAAAATTGTTTTCATCTCTAGACCCATGACCTGGGATACCTGGATCACCACAAGAACCAGCTGTATCACCTAGAATTTAGAGAGCAAAGATTAGAATAAGTACAAAATATTATGATATTGTGTTTAAAATTTTTGTTTCTATGTATTTATAAACAAATATATACTTATATTCCTTAGAAATAAACATATATATCTTAGTGGGTGTGAATCCCTTTAATTATAAAATTACATGATTCTCAAATAATTTCTTTTCATTTATTTTTTATAAGTACGGAACAGAAAATACAATTTCTTTAGAAATAAAAGTCTCAAGTTGTCCTGAACTAGAATTATAGTTTGGTACTGTAAAGCTAAAGAAAATAAGACTTTTATTCTGTCACAATTTTGGTTCACTATGGTTCACATTTGAATCTATGTTAATGTTTCTTCATATATCGAGAAAAAATATCAGATATGATTAAAGTTTGCTGTCTGTGAGTATAAAAATTGTCTTTAAAAAGATATTTTAATGTACATCACTTATGAATGCTTATCTCAAGGTATTTTTAGGCTTCCTATTTATATTCCTTGATATTTTGTCTATTTCTTTAATTATTATTTTTTTAATCAACAAATTTATTTATTTATGTATTTATTTGCTTATGGAGAACTACAATAAGTAGTCTTACATTTTATCTAAAGAGGATTTTTTCCCCCAAAGAAATATGTATACTTGCTAATTGTAAAAACATTTTTGACAAACCTAGTCTGAATTTGCGATTCACGTATGTATATAATTATTTATTAAGTAATATTATTTTACATTAAGCTTTGATTTCAGGTGTATAGCTCTAAACATCACAGGTTATAACAACTTGATTTTTGTTCCCATTGTTGCAAATTTTCATCTCATTTCACTGATAGAAAGTTAAGGGATTAAATTAGGTGTTCACATTTTCTAGTTTCTGTCACATTTTAGGTTGTAATTGCAGATTAGGGAAAGAAGAGGGACTCGTAGAGCAAGATAATAACATTTAGATTGTCTTGGCTGCAACCACTTCCTAAAATTTGGCAATAGAAGGTTCAGATCCTTGAAAAATTTTTCCAACCCTTTGGAATTTAGTGCAAGATTTACCAGTATAGCAGTACTGTCAGATTTGCATATTGGTTATTTTTCACCTCTTGTTTTTCCACAGCTGTAACCCAAGAAAAAATGCATAACTTGTTTTCTTATTATTTTCAGCCTGTGAAGGTACCCAAGTACTCTGAATTACATAGGTCTGAATAAGGTGCAAAGCCCCACTGATTTCTTTAACCTATATAATGGAAACAGGAGGATGACGAGAAAGAATGTCGTCCCTCCTCAACATTTTTTGAGAATTAAAACCGATAACATGATTAATCTCTATCACAATCTGTATTTACGCACCCTAATATAAGAAATGGGATTTAGCCAAGTCCCCAAATTTGTGTGTGACTTGCATTTCTGTTTTTCATTTGATCATCGCTGTTAAAATAATCAAACTGAAGTTGTAAAACAGAATGTTCCTAGGGTTCAGAAAACATATCTTGACTTTGGTGAAGGCTAATCAATTGCAAGGATCAGACGGCGTTCCCTCAAAATGGAGCATCCTATCCTGATACCATCTGGAGCCCACTGGGCCTTATTATAAGGATGGAAGTTTTATGAAATTAAGATATACCTGAGGTGTCATCAAGTCAATAGATATTTTGCAAGTTAAAAAAAAAATATGAACCAATCACCTTAAGAGAGAATGATGCAAAGTTTCCCTGTGGAAATTAATACTGTTTCCAGAAGTCACATAGAAAATATTTTCAAAACAAAACAGTTCCTTTAACATTCTATGGAATGTGAAATTTCCTATTTGTGTTAAATATTACTGAGAAAGCCTACTTCTCCCAAATTACATTCTTGATAATAGAGTTTTTACTTATTTTTACTACTATTGAGACAGTACTTCAGTCTTATACCTGATTTCCCAGATTTTAAAATGGCCTTCTGCAAAAATCAAAATATATTCAAAACGACTTCAGGGCACACTCATTTATTAAAAAATATTACCTGAGCAATGAGGAAGAGATCCACTCCAGTGTCCGTTTAACTGACATATACGAGACGACTGCCCTAACAGCGATCGTCTACCTGTGCAGGTATAGTGAACAGTAGAACCAAATGTATATTTATCTCCAGACAGGACCGCATTAGGAGGAACGCCAGGATGGCCACAGTCAATCACTACAATGCATAATTATTGGAGATAAAAAAAGGTTATTATCACTGATCAAACAGTTTGTAGTTATCATTTTCATAACTCCATACAGAAACTTTGTGAAGAGGCTGACCTTTTTAGGGTTTAGGGGAGGGGGATGCATTATGTGATTAGAAATGCAAAATATATTACAGACCAAAAGCTGTGAAACAAATGTTTGGAGATTTCAAGGTATTTTGGGTATAGATATAGTTATCCAAAGACACTTACTCACTAATTTGGTCCTTATGGCATGAACACATGCACACACACAAACACACACTCATGCATGTACTCTTCAGAGAAAAACTACAGGAAGACAGTATCTGCCAAAGTCATTGCTGAGGCAGAGAATGTGCAGACCTTCATCTTTCATCCACTAGTCCCAAATCAGTGATCATGTAGTCTATTAGGTTAATAAACAAGATCATTTTTGCTAAATTTTGCTATGAACCTTAATGCTAATATACTAATTTCATATTCAAACGCTAATATACTAATTTTATATTCATGGATTTAGTTACTTAAAATATTGTATTGCATAAATAAAATATTTGTTTACATATTTTTAACATATTCCCAGGCATCACCCATAGATGTTATTTGCATAGAGGTTGGAGGGAATTTCTATAGGATCCCAATCTTAGAAATGGTCATGGATAAACTCCCTACCATTTGTTTATTGAGTAAATTTTGATCAATAATTGTTAGTTACTTCTATTCTGCAATTAATTTTTAGTACTCTTAATGCTAACATTTTTGTGATTTCCACTTACAGAGTGCAAATAAGAGATCCAACAAATAGCTTATACACACCTAATTTTGCTAACTACCTCAAATGTCATGAAATATGTAGTCAGGAAAGAAAATGGGAAAATTCAGCATGATACCTTTTGTCCTTTAGTTGCCTCTTATACAAAATATTATTATAACTGGGTCTTGCTATAACTGGTCAAAGGCAGTCATTTTTTGGTGAATAAAAAATGGTTAAATGATAGAAACCTTATCTAAAATCAGGATAACAACACTAAAATAATTTCAGCAGCCTCCTATCTACAGGAAAGTTGCATAAAGTAACACTGAGGCTACCTTAGCTAGATCAGCAGGAAGTCAGGTACTCCATAAGACTAAAGTAAAATGACAAAAATTCTTATGCATCATTATGGAGAATATTATCTATATGGACAAGGTATGTAATGGAAATGAAGTTCTGTATCGAAAAGAAATAGCTAGTCTGTCTTTTAAGATTAAGAGGACATATCAAAAACATACAAAAGAAACTCCCCCCATGACAAATTAATATAGAGGAAACTTTTAAAAATTCAGAGCAAGGAGTTAATTTAAAAGTAAGCTAAACATGTCAAGTTCAAGAAATGCACAGTTAAAATTCATAAACCAAATCCACTCTGTTCACAGATTAATCTAGCCTTGGATGTTTGATTTGTTTTTATCTTCCACTTGCCCATGGCATGTGACATATCTTGGCCAAAGATATTTGTATTTATGCATCATGAAAAACACAAATTATAGCTGCAAATACCAGGGTACAAGAGCACCCCCTAAATCACACAGTTTTTATCAACACTTCATCATCTTCAATACCATAATATTTTCAGCAGGATTTTTTTTATCAAAAAAAGCCAGATCACAAGCCTGATCAGGATTGAGGATGTATTCAATTCCCTAGCAATTCAAATGTATGCGACAGTACAATGGTTGTACAACATATGACCAAAGTCATGTGCAATGGTTCATCTTCCTCTAATGATCATTCTCAGTCTTTGAGCTTTACATTGATACATACACTGATCTGTGTTCAGTGACTCATGTTCTCTTAGGGGTCCAGCTTGCAAGGTGCAGAACCTTCCTGTTAACCCCACAAAGGATTTAGGAATGTGGTATGCGACTGATTGACTTTGATTCCTACCTAATGCTACTGACCCCTGTAATCATTTTGTAGGCTTGCAGCACTTTGAGTAAAATGGTCAGAATGGTCAACTTTACAAACTGGGTACTTGCTGGTAGCATGTTATATGTTAATCAATTGCTTATAAATGAAATCTAGTATTAATTATGTATGATTATAAAGAAAGGCAAACTTAGAACATTGTTAATAAAAAGGCATGTTGGTCATGCCGACTTCAGCGAAATGAAAATATTTCTTCTTGTGAAAACATTCACAATTTTTTTGAGTGCTTTTATTATCTGTATTTTTCTTGATTGATTCTTTTGCGCTTTTCAGGTGTTGTCATAGTAGAAAATTTAATTTCATATTGGTACCTTACAGCATTCAGTTTTAGGCTTTCTTATACATACATCTCTTTTACGTTTACACTTATGTTTATAAGTCCTGGATTCCTAATAACTGATTTAGACAATTATATCACCCTGTAACATTACCCTTAACTTGTACATTCTACAAAATTTAATTTTATATTCTTGTTCTCAGGTGTGAACTTCATATGAAAAGTTGATCATATTTCTTCTTTTTTTTTCCCAAATGTTAATTCACT
Source organism: Stercorarius parasiticus (assembly GCA_013396915.1). Lineage (NCBI taxonomy): Eukaryota > Metazoa > Chordata > Aves > Charadriiformes > Stercorariidae > Stercorarius > Stercorarius parasiticus. The sequence goes on along the minus strand of VWZL01005292.1, from coordinate 305,629 downwards.
CTCCATTTTATTCATTTTATTTCCATTAATTTCTTCATTTCTGCCTCACTGTTATCTAGCCCTGTTTCATCACACCTGCACAGTACCTTTTTATGGCTGTGTAAATGTAATTTTACATTAAGCTTTGAATCAGATTTAAAGAACAAATAATAAAGGAAGAAGAAAAAGAAAATATAATATTATTAATCTTCAGAGAATGAAAAATGTCAGGTCAAATTATATCTTTTCATTATTATGGACAACTATCAATCTATTTCTGTCACACCAAAACCTCATAAAACATAAAAAAATCTGAGAGAACAGTATGCAAATAATTCAGTCTGACATTTCCAAGGCTATTTTGTTTTCCCTGAAATGTCCAAATAAACAAAATACATAGTTAATAGTGATTATGGAAGAGATATATAACGTTCTGGAAAACCAGAAAGAAGTATAAATTCACATCGTCTTCTGGTCAAATGTGAATGACATATCAGTAAAATTACAGCATTATTAGTTTAAAGACAATAAATTTACAAATGTTCAATTAAATTTACAAATGTTATACCCTAATTATTGAGTACTGAATTAAAAAGTGCACTCAAGGTATAGTTGTCAACAATTCTTATCATTCTATCTGACAACTGGGAATGTCTGTATATGTCATATTGTAAGGGAAGAAATGTCAGGACAAGGTGCTGCCATGGAATTATTGAGAGGATGGCACAGACACCAGCAAAAAAACTAGTCTACATTATTTGGATTTCAAGCTTGAAAGGTGTGGATTGTGTGTACTTGTATCTCAGTAGCTTAAAAATATCAAATCAGAGCATGTCTTTCAGAATTAAATTAATATTTTGCAATACAAAAAAACCTAATATAGTCTCTGGAATTCCTTGAGGTATATTGTCCAACCATGTCCTTCATTTTGAGCACATTTCAAATTTCAAGTGTTTTTCTAGCAACACGTGCCTAAGTAGAATATGCCCCTGAAAGTCTTTAACTCATACAGGGAGTTGAAAGGGCAGTATAGTCCAGGACAATGCTGAATTCTGCTTCTTACAGGTATTATAGTAGCTAGAAGCACTCCAGCTACAACACATTTCAAAGGAATTGAGTCACTTTACAGGTGAACAACTTTTCCTTTGTTACTGTGTCTCTTCTCCATTATTCTAGCAGTATTTCAAAAAAAGGTATGTTCTTTGAGACTAGTTCGAGAGAGATTTAAATCCAGTTATGTAAAAAAAAATTATCCCACCCGGGTTAAAAAAAAAAAAACAAACAAAAAACCATCCAGCCATCTTTCCACTTCTTTTCCATTGCTCTTACAGTGGAAAAATGTGCAGACTACTAAATGACCGACCTGCATACGTCGAAAAGGGAAACAATTTGCAAAACACTCCAGAAGCTGAAAGACTCTCATAAAAAACATTCCGTAGCTGCATCAGAATAAGTTTTGGTAAGCTTCATGATTACAAAATATCATGGATGGTGCCTAGGTTAGAATTCATTGACCCCTCTATTTAAATGCAACAATTAAAGCTGAAGATGCACTTTCAAAAGTACATGTAGCACTCTTACTCCCAAAGGTCAGATGAAAAGAAGAGTAAAATCTGTATTATTAACTTACTTCTGGCAATTCTGAAAGAAGATTAAGGGATAAAAATACAAAAGTAAAAAATACAAAAGTAAAAAAATACAAAAAAAATAAATCATTGCACCTTTACTTCTAGAATTTCTTTCTGCTTGAAGATATGTTACTATTAAGTAACATTTATCTTTCTGAAATTATTACCTTAAAATTTAGTGTGAAAACACTAGACTCTTTGTTATAAGTTTAACTATGACTTGTAATTAAGCTATTTATCCCATCAAAGACAGGGAACTTCCAGAACTAAAAGTTCTGGAACTAAACAGTAAGAAGAAATAACATTTCAGATTTTTTTAATTTATTTTTTTCAGTAAGAAAACAGCAGAACTGGAGAAACGTCAATTATGGAAGACTATTAAAGATAAAAATGAGAACTAATATCTACAGTATTGCAAATGTCGGTCCATGGTCAAGAAGGGCAACAGCATTCTGGCTTGGATCAGGAATAGCATGGCCAGCAGGAGTAGGGAAGTGATCGTGCCTCTGTACTCGGCACTGATGAGGCCTCACCTCGAGTACTGTGTTCAGTTCTGGGCCCCTCTGTACAAGAGGGACATTGAAGTGCTGGAGCGGGTCCAGAGGAGAGCTACCAAGCTGATGAAGGGTCTGGAGACCAAGCCGTATGAGGAGAGGCTGAGGGAACTGGGCATGTTTAGTTTGGAGAAGAGGAGGCTGAGGGGAGACCTCATTGCCCTCTACAAGTACCTGAAAGGAGGTTGTAGAGAGGTGGGTGTTGGCCTCTTCTCCCAGGTGAATAATGACAGGACCAGAGGAGATGGTCTGAAGTTGCGGCAGGGGAGGTTTAGATTAGCTATTAGGAAGAATGACTTTCCTGAAAGAGTGGTCAGGCACTGGAACAGCCTGCCCAGGGAGGTGGTTGAGTCACCATCCCGAGAGGTATTTAAGAAACATGTAGATTTGGCACTTCAGGGCATGCTCTGGTGACAGAGATTGTAGGGGTTTTTTGTGTGTGTGTGTATGGTTGGACTCGATGATCTCAAAGGTCCTTTCCAACCATGAAGATTCTATGATTCTATGATTCCTAAATAAGGAACTCTTAGCCTGTATCCCTTTAATCTCTAGAAAATAAAGCTTTCAGCCTTCCTCAGAAAGAAATTTTGATTCTAAACCAAAACCTTTCCATAGACTTACAGGGAGCTGGGTAAACCAGCTGTCCCAGCTAATTACAAACTTATGAAACATCTGTGGCTACGTCTACATCACAGTCAGAAAGTTGTTAATGACAAGCCAGAAAAAATCAACCACTTGTTTTTTGATCCACTTGCTTTAGTGGATAGATTGCATATGACTGTGATAGTCAGGTACATCTGGAAGTGTGGTAAGCTGACGACAAGATCCAGAGGACACTTTTGGTGCTCTACGGTGACAGTACTATTTGCTTCCTGTCTTCATAAATAGTCTGATCTTACTATTGTCCCAAGAGAAGTCCAGAAAGTACTATAGTGACATAAGGCAATAATTGGGTGCTATATTTTTAAGTTTCAGTGTGCTTATAGCTCTGTGGCCAATGAAGGCCACATATTGGCAAATTCAATGGATATGTTTTTACCTTCTATCCCAGCTATCAAGGATCACTGTGCTGAAGCATTCAGAGATGTTTGTTTCAGTTATTGCATTTCCCGAGGTTTCTTTGTTATTTGCTACATACAATAACAATATAACTGTGCTACTTCATCAGCTACAGAGATCTTCCATCATTACTGCACGCACACAAATCTATATAAATACGATTATTCTAATTGCTGTCATGAGACTAATAGAAATCTTGTGTAAAATAATACCTAATGTAGTTCACATTCCTTATAGAAGCATACACATTATCTACTTACTAATGCATTCAGGTAAAGGTTTGTCCCAGTGGCCATTTGGTTGACAAATTAAAACTGAAGAGCCAAATAAAAAATATCCAGGATTACAGTCATAAAATACCACTGTGCCATATGTGAAATTTCCATGTTCGATTTTACTTTCTCTTATGGAATTTGCAGGAATTCCAGGATCAGAACAATTGACCACTAAAAAGAAAAAGAGCATAGACTTGAGTGTCAGTCATACAAACATACCCTGATTTTATATACCCTGATTACATATGTAATGATATTGAATTAGGAAAATATGGGTATACTTCGATGGTTAAGAATGCTGATGACTTTTGTGAGTCCTCAACTACTTTAGGATTCATATGTTTGAAATCACAGAAGACCAAGTTTTGGATTATTTTTTTCTTTTTTGCAATTTACAGCTGTCTGCTGAGGGGATTATAATACTTATTTTGTGGGCCATGGAGATTTTTTTTAACAGTTTTCATGCAATAGATTCCTCTGGTCAAGTAAACATATCATCACCTATTTAAAAAATAACTTTTTATCAGCAAAAAGGTCCTTGGAAATTTGAGTTCTGTAAACTATTTGCCAGTATCGCTTGAGGCAAAGTGATCAAAGGAGAGGACACCTATTGGAAGGAAGATATAGTAAATAAAATTACTGTAAATGCATAACATGACTTCATCTGTGTACTGATAAAAATTCAAAGAAGCTGCTGGGAAGATGCTGAAAAAGAATCAATACAATTTCTGCATATGTGCAAGCAGGTTACAGTAAAAAGTACATTTCTCTAAATGAGGACAATTGAAACATTTAAAAAGCACATACGAACAGACTTAAAAAGGACAATGGTGATAAAGCCTTTCTAAAAGTGCTTATGAAAACTCAAACAGAACTAATTTCATAATATTACTTTCAGTGAAAGATTTTTAATTGTAAGTGTTGAGAACCAACTGAAATGGATTATGCTAACAAATTACAATAAAAAATAAAAAAGTTAAGATGAGCAGTCAGATCAATGGAAATGTAAAAGGAAAAAAGAAGTATGTCTTCTTATGTGTCTATTAGAACTATATTGGCTAAAAATGCGGAGAACATTATTTCAGGATTTAAGCTCTTAATTATCTCTGCGTAATTTTCCTTAAGGAACTTCTAGAAATCATACAAAATAATCAATACAAGCTACAGACACATAAGAAAGTTTCTCTGCAACAGTTATCCTGGCAACTTTCTGAATAGAACAGATCTAACTGAAAAATAAAACATCTTCTTTAATAATTTGATGTCTGTTAGTAAGAGACACAGTTTCCTTTTATCTTCACTTTGGTTTTCAACCTTAATTTTCCAACTAAGTTTGAAATCTGTAAATGCTGGCATTCTTACCTTTGCATATTGGAGGTGGGTGGCTCCACTGCCTATTAGCCTGACACTGTGCTTTGGTTGGTCCTTGCATAACATACCCAGTGTTACATGAGAATGTCACGACGTCATTGAAGTTGAAACCGTTTCCAGTTGTTCTTCCATAAATAGGACTACCAGGGTGACCACAGCTAACGGCTAGCATAGCACAAAACAGAGAAACAAAAAAACCCCAGAGCATGTGGTTATCACTTTTCATGATTTATGATATAATAGATAATCATTATAATCATTATATGTACTTTAAAGTTCATATAAAGGTACTATAAAATACTTTAAAGTTTTGATATTATAACATACTGAGTACTTTCAAGGAAAAATTCACATTTTTCTGAACTGAATAAGAACGAAGACAAATTTTAGTAAATGTTCAAGCACTTATTTAAATATTTAAATAAAACGAATAGAATTTGCCATGCAGTAATCAAGGCAAATGAAGAAAACTTTTCTGAAGTTTCTCATGATAACTCTAAAAGAAACCCATTCTAATAATCTAAATGTAATAAAACTTTTAGCAACTTTAAAAAAGTGAAAACGGTCCTTAAAAACCAGTATAGCATACAGACAAGTCACAGTATATTCTATGAATGAAAGTTAAATTGAATTCCGGATGTTTTATTAATATCACTAAGTTACTTTAATTAAATACATTATCTTTATGTTACTGGCATCAGAAATTTTTCCCCAAAAGAGTAATTGGAATCCTACACTAAACTGTTAACATTTGTAAAACTGTCAGGCAAAGATACGCATTCAGCCCACAGAGATTTTTTTTTTAATGTATATATAATAACAATAAAAATTATGCTTGTGAAAAGAGAAGTATGGAATTAGCATAAAATTTTGATTGATACCCATGCATATACAGTAGCAATACATGACAGTAGTAATACGTCTGCCTACTGTATAAGCAAGAGGAATGGTGAATTCAAAAGTGAAGAGGTCAGAATTGCTAAATTTAAACACATAATCTCAAAAATTCAATTAAAACATCTAAAGTTAAACAAATAATGAAATGTGAGAGTATTTTTCTACACTTGATTAGAAACTTTGATCTGAAGTGGAGCTGTTCCTAAATATCTGTCAAAAACTTAGAGCTAGCTGCTGTTTAGACCAGCCTTTTGCAAGTCTAAGCTTTTTTCCAAGTTTGTATTCAAACAAGCAACTTCCATTTGATTAGAGGAAGAAAATACATCCATTTTCTCTGCTCTTAGCATAGCCAATGCATTTGTTTTTTCAGTTCTAACATTGGTATTAAAATTTTAATTTATAAATTCTTGATTAACACCATCTGATTTTATTGCCTTAACCATTACTTATAAAGAGGTGTGTTTGTCTGAAATGTAATATAAGAAGCAATGATCTATTACTAGATCATAAAGTGGAAACAAAATTAAGAAATAGAATTATTATAGTACTGTTATGTATATCTAGTTCTATGTAAAACCAAGTGAACAGTGAGCAGTAAGTGTAATGAATTAACAGTGTGTGTTATGTTTCATCATTGAGATAGTTTCTTCTACAAAAATGTAGCTATAAAAACAGAAAATTTGGAGGCAGACTTATACATTTTCAGTACACTGATATTACTGAACCTGAGTTATTGAAACATAGTTGTAATTTGCTTCAGAATCCTTCGAGAACTCTCAAATTTTCCTAAATGGAATACAGTATTTTCTGTTATTACATAATCATATTTCATGTGGTCTGTTGACACACTTATCATACACAAAGACTCTCATTAACAAAATGTAAAAGTCATGCCAAAAAAGACAAAACCCAAACCAGAAAACTAACAGTATCTCTGTGAGGATATGTCCTCGTTTGAGGTAAGACAGAACCAATGTTCTGTTCAGTATAAGTTTGTTGAAGCAAACATTTTAATCATCAGTGCTGACAGTGTAATTCAAGAGTATCTACTTATTTAATTACCGCAGTCAGAGTGAATGTACATTAAATATTTCCAAAAGCCACTAAGGGACATAAATCCATTTTCAAATTTGAGTACCTGTGTGCTTAGGTCCCATTACTTTTTGAAGTTTCATATGCATATATAAATGATAGGTATTTAGTAACCGAAAGATGCAATAATCCCACATACTTTTGAGGATGTCCTTTAAATCTTTCTTTTTGAAAAATGAGTACTAAGCTGCAAAGTCACTCCTCATCTTGTCCAACATAGACATTCCTGTAACATAAATCAGTATGTGTTGCCATGCTTACTTACGCACACAGGATGGAAGCTGACCAGACCAGTTGTGATCCTGTTGACATATTCGTACAGAAGAACCAATCAGCCGAAAACCAGGACTGCACTGGTATACAACTGTGTCTCTATATCCATAATTTTCTCCAATTACTTGACCATTGACTATAAGATCTGGAATACCACAGTGACCAGCTAGATTTTTTAAAGTGAATAAAAAAACAATACAAAGAAAAAATGATCAGTAAATATGCCAGAGAAATTTTAAATATAACTCCTTAATTAAAACAAAGAAGTTATGAACATCTTTCATTTTTTTTTTATTGACTTCATTCAAAGGTTTATTTTCCTTAACTTGGGGGAAACTGCAGCATTGCATTTGTATAGGTAGGACGGTACACATATAAAAATTACAAAAAGACAGTGTAGCAAAGAGATTAAATGTCATATATGTTACCAATTTTCTTCTAAAAGGTTATGAGTAACTCCTTTTGATTAAAAACTGTAAAATCCTATATTAGAATAAATAAATAAAAGATAAATATTATGAGCATCAATCCATTATAAATATCAAAGCATGTGGATGTTATAAATGTAGCCTTACCACAGTTGAAACAAATTAACCTGGACAATTTATTGCTGGAATCTGACCCTCAGGATTGTCTTCCACACTTTCCTATTGATCCCAGAGGAATCCCAAAGAGATTAACATGTCAGTGCAACTACATCGCAATGTCCTGCAACCAAAAACCTTTCCATGTCTTGGCCTAATCTTCTACCCTGTATTCTCAAAATATGAGAAATATTTTATTAACACTATGACAGTCACAAACAGACATTTAAGCTAGAGAAAGGCAGGGAAAAAGAATGAACCATGTGTCATTTGTACTATTTTACTTAATGAACTCTGGAAAATGGGAGCTGTGATTCCACAAATAATTTGGCAATGGAAAATCCTCTAAGAATGGTTGGTCTCATGGAGACTGTGACATAAAGCAGAGAACTCACTGCAAACACAAGCAAGGCAAGAAAAACAAGCAGTGTTTCAGCTAGTACTTCAGTGAAAAAATAATATGACCAGCCACCCAAATTACTCTGCACTCCTTTTCTCCCCTACTTCTCCTCAAAAAAACCCAAACATAAACAGACCCTCCAAACATAGGGCTGCTAATAAGAAAAGACATTTAGAAGCAATATAGTTTGGATTATTTTTTGCTTTGAACTTTTAAGCATTTACCTGAAGTCATGGCTAACTGGGGAGGTCCCAATAAACTGGAGGGTAGCAAATGTAGCACCCATCTACAAGAAAGGCAGAAAGGAGGATGCGGGAAACTATAGACCTGTCAGTCTGACCTCGGTACCAGGGAAGGTCATGGAGCAGATCATCTGGACTGCCATTACAAGCCATATAATGGACAACCAGGGGATCAGGCCTAGTCAGCTTGGGTTTATGAAAAGCAGGTCCTGCCTGACGAACCTGATCTCCTTTTATGACAAGATGACCCAATTATTGGACAAGGGAAAGGCTGTGGATATTATCTACCTAGACTTTCAAAAAGCCTTTGACACTGTTCCCCATAGAATTCTCCTGGAGAAACTGGCTGTTCATGGCTTAGACGGGTATACTCTTCACTGGGTAAAAAATTGGCTGGATGGCTGGACCCAAAGAGTCGTGGTGAATGGAGTTAGATCCAGTTGGTGGCCGGTCACAAGTGGTGTTCCCCAGGGCTCAGTATTGGGGCCGGTTCTGTTTAATGTNCAGTGTGCCCAGGTGGCCAAGAAAGCCAATGGCATCCTGGCTTGTATTAGAAACAGTGTGACCAGCAGAAGGAGGGAGGTGATTGTCTCCCTGTACTCAGCACTGGTGAGGCCACACCTTGAGTATTGTGTCCAGTTTTGGGCACCTCAATACGAGAGAGATATCGAGGTGCTGGAGAGAGTGCAGAGGAGGGCAACAAAGCTGGTGAAGGGCCTGCAGAATAAATCTTACGAGGAGCGATTGAAGGAGCTGGGACTGTTTAGTTTGAGGAAGAGGAGGCTGAGGGGAGACCTCATCACTCCCTACAACTACTTGAAAGGACATTGTAGAGAGATTGGTGCTGGTCTCTTCTCACAGGTAATTAGCAATAGAACAAGAGGGAAGGGCTTTAAGCTGCAACAGGGTAGGTTTAGACTGGACATCAGGAAAAAACATTCTTCACAGAAAGAGTGGTCAGACACTGGAATAGGCTGCCCAGGGAGGTGGAGGAGTCACCATCCCTGAATGTGTTTAAGAGTCGTTCAGATGTGGTGTTAGCGGATATGGTGTAGGGGAGACCTTTGTAGAGGGGGGTTGATGGTTGGACTCGATGATCCCAAGGGTCTTTTCCAACCTAAATTATTCTATGACTCTATGATTTATAATATTCTGAAGTGATTTTCAGCATTTTGCCTCATTCTTTCAGGGCTAGAAACTTCCTATTAAAAAAAATTGCAAATCTGAGATTTTCTTATAACTTCCATCTGGCAACTTAAATCTTGTGTAGTATTTCATCACATGCATCATGATAAAACCATCAGAATTTACAATATAGGTAGTATGTGACCCTTCACACAGGTTAAATTGATTGACTTCTGTATAAGGAAGAGGAGTCCAAATCTGGTGCAGTTCAAGGGTATATTCCCCTCTGATGGTCCCCTCCCCGTTTCCCTCAGTGTTAAATAAAGACTAGGCATACATGAAATTTGTTTTATGTTTTCTGGGATAAGATGGCATAATACATGTTTATAACATTTTTGCCAGAGTACCTCTTGATTCTCCAGCAAAGTTGTAATCTGTTCAGTACATAGTAGACTTTCTTGAATGTGCCACAAAGGGCCCAAGTTTCCTATCCTTTCATGTTTGTGATGATAAACAGGACTAATCAAATGAGAAGTAAAAACTGAGCTGGAAAAGATCAGTTTCTATCAGCAGTGCAACCAGACAGTTTGCAGTGTTTCAGACTACGTCTGAGGAAATAATTTTCTAGTTGCATTTAATTACAATATTTGGCCTGGTTCTTAATTAAAATTTTAATGTTGCTTTATGGCAGTAGAGTGGAAGCAGCATACATCACCAGAAAGGTCAAGCTCTGTTTCCAGCGCAGAGGGAATAAAACTGAAGTAATTCAACACATCAGGTGACTAAGATCACACTGCAGTTTCTGCAACTGTGTGGGGACATTACAAAAAAAACCAAAAGCAACCGCAACAGGTGAAAAATTAATCGTAAATCACCCATAAGTCTTTCATTAATGTCTCTCTAGCTTGAGAAAATTCAAAATTAAAAATGTTCTCAGCCTGCTTCCTCTCATTATCATGAACCTCCCAGACCCTTGCTTTGATTTCTTCTTTTAAGTTTCTTTTTCCTTTTCTTCTTTTCTTTTGACTTTTTTTGACATCTTTTGTTGACAAGAGGAGAGCAGTGGATATTGTTTACCTGGACTTCTGTAAAGCATTTGACACTGTTTTCCGCAGCCTTCTGGGCAAATTGGCAAGGTACAGATTGGGTCATTAGTCTGTGAGACGAGTAGGGAAATGGCTAACAGGCCACACTCAGAGGGTGGTTTTTACTCAGGGTGGCAGCCTGTCACAAGTACAGTCCCCCAGGGATCAATACAGGACCCCATGCTGCTCAACATCTTCATAAATGATCTCAATGACAACACTGAGAGCACCTTCACAAATTTTCTGAAAGCACCAGACTCACGTCAGAAGGGAGATCTGCCTTAGAGAGACACCTGGACAGTCTGGAAGAGTGGGCTATCAAGAAGTGTATGAAGTGTATGAATTTTAACGAAGACAAATGAAAGGTCCTCCACCTGGGAAGGAATAATCAAAGAGTCCAGTACAGAATAGGATCTGTGTGGCTGGGTAGCAACCTTGCTGAAAGGGACCTGGGGGTCATAGAACGATAGAATTGTTTAGGTTGGAGAAAACCTTTAAGATCATCAAGTCCAACTGTTAACCTATCACTGCCAAGTCCACCACTAAACCATGTCCACAAGCACCACATTTACATGTCTTTTAAATACCTCCAGGGATAGTGACCCAACCACTTCCCTGGGCAGCCTGTTCCAATGCTTGATAACCCTTTCAGTGAAGAATTTTTTCCTAATATCCAACGTAAACCTCCCCTGGTGCAACTTGAGGCCATTTCCTCTTGTCCTATCGCTTGTCACTTGGGAAAAGTGACACCCACCTGGTTACAACCTCCTTTCAGGTAGTTGTAGAGACCAGTAAGGTCTCCCTTCAGCCTCCTTTTCTCCAGACTAAACAATCCCAGTTCCCTCAGCCACTCCTCCTAAGACTTATTCTCCAGACCCTTCACCAGCTTCACTGGTCTTCTCTGGGCATGCTCCAGAATCCCAATGTCTTTTTTGTAGTGAGGGACGCAAAACTGAACACAGTACTCAAGATGCAGCCTCACAAGTGCTGAGTACAGAGGGACTATCACTTCCCTAGTCCTACTGGCCGCACTATCTCTGGTCCTGTTGGATAACAAACTGAACATGAATCGGCCGCAGCAACAAAGGCAAATCCGATCCTGGACTGTCTGTGCAGGGGCAGAGATAGAGGTGTGATCATCCTACTCAGCTCAGCACTTGTCAGGCTCTGCTGTGTCCATTCTTGTTCCCACCACTGAAGAGAGATGCAGACAGACTGGAGAGAGTCCAAAGGAGGGCCATGAATATAATCAGAGGGCTGGAGAACCTGTCTTATGAGGAAAGGCTGAAGGTGTTAGTCCCTGACGAAGAGAAGGCTCAGGGGGAACCTCATCACAATATTCCAACAATTATAGGGCGGATGCAAAGAAGGTTTGATGCTCTCTTCGAAAGGAGTCACATGGAGAGGACAAGGGGCAATGGATACAAGTGACACTGAGGGAGATTTTTTTACAGTAAGAAGAAATATTCACTGCAACAACCTCCCCGCACAGATGTAGTGAAGACCCCATCACTGGAAGTTTTCAAGATGTGACTGGACAAGATTCTAGATAATTCCATCTCAGGTCCCTTTCCCATGAAAGGTTGGACCAGATGATCTTTCAAGGTCCCTTTCAACTTGGGCTTTTCTATGATTCTGTTATTTCAGATCCCTCTGTCTTGATTATCTCTCTCACTCTGGGTAACATCTTTGCAGAACTAAGTATATTGCATGACTAATTGTGAACTACTCACTATTAGTGAAGTGTATATTTTTTAAACAGTACAGACTACTCCTATCCCTGTGTAAGGTTTCTAAACTGAAAAATAAAGAAATCTAAATGTATGAAGAATAGTATAAAATTGTAGCTCTATCATAACAGACTCCTAAATCAACTTATTGTGGCAGTGTTAAGGATTTAAAAACAGGATATACCAGACTTCTGACACATTTTTCATCTCAATTTTAAGAGCAAATAAAAACCATTTGGGATTTGCAGGATTTGTCTCCAGTTTTCACTCTGCTTTCAAGAGGAATTGTTCTCTGAGAGACATTAAAAAATTTCAAAACAAACACCATCCCTCCCCCCACCCCCCCAGAAAACATAACCAAACCCAAAACTATGGGTTCAGCTCTACTTATTTCATTTTCAAAATACCATCTGTCATGTAGGTGCACGTGGTAAGCAGTTCAGTATGTTTGCTATTGAAAATGTATGTAATGGTATACATAATTGCTGTTAAAAGAACCTTTGACAACATTACTGAAATTTCCACTAATTCATGCAGATGAATAAATTTCCTAAGCTGCAATAAAGTCAGAGACTCAGTAATATTTTCCAGAAGTTTTTTTCTTTGTTTGCTTTATTTTCCCTCTCTATTTCACATATCCACAAAGCTGGTCTCCCTCAGAGGAAATAAAAACCTTTCACTTATAGTAGTTGCTATCACTACTTCTCCAATACCAAGATAAAAAGAAGAGGAAGAAGAAAAAACAAGCCCCAAAAGAACAAAACAAACCCCACCACCATCCACACCCATATCTGGAAGAGTAACTATTACTTAATTTCTCTTCCATTCTATTCTGATTTTGTTGTTTTTCTTCTAAAAGCAAATGGTTTATTTACTTTTCTCATGACTATTAGTAGAATTCTTCCCTTTTGTCATTTTTCTCTTAAAATACCCGTGAAGAAAAGAATTCCAAAATGTTCACTATACATTAAAGGCATGCTCATACTCATTACTGCACATCCTGGTAGTTTTTATGATCAATCCTGCTGTTAATTGTTTTTCAGAACCTCCATTTTAAAATCTTATTTTAAGGGATTTGTGGCAAATAAAGATATTTATAATTTCCCCTTATTAACATTCTGAAATTAATTTTTTAAGTGCCATTCAATAGCCTTTTATGTTTTTCTTTGAGTATTATGTGTTTGCATCTATATAAATAGGTATATATATACATAAAAATAGTGAATTTGGGGTTCATAGAGCCTTTTTTTGACTGTGGAAAGTTTTCAAAGCTTTCAGATTACTGCTGATTCTTTGGTAGTTTGAAAAAAAACCAAATACTGCACATGTAGAGTCTTCTGAGAAACTGCCTTCCTTTCTGAATGAGACATACTTATTGTGCAATTCTGTTCTTTCATTTAATCTCACAGCTATATCCCTTAAACCTTTTTCCACTTGCTTGTACTATATATATATATATCATCTACCATGTAATTGATGTCAGTTTTGTCATACTGGTATAAACAAGGAGTAACATATGACTTCACTATTGCAAAAAATAGTGCAAGGCCATAAAGGGATGTAATTTTAAATTTGTTCTCATTTGAGAAATATGTCATACTTACCCCATTTGTATCATTATGGAATAGGAACAGTTTAGTTCCGAAATTTGGTATAATGAAACTGAATAAAATGATAAAACTGATTGTTGTAATAACTATCCTTCATTCAATATAACCAGAATGTGTGGCTGTCTTTTGTAATGAGACAGCTAAATTATTCCTCCTAAATGCAATCCAGAACAAAACTGCTCAGGAGCTAAGCTCTGCAGGTGGAGTGTTTTCACTGGGGACTGAATGGAAATACTGCAAACTAAGTATCATATTTAGAGAGCTCTCTGTAAATACAAACAAAATTTGTTTTTTTTTTGTTTTCAAAAAAGAAAAAAACGATGTCAGAAAGCTGAAAACGGATGCAAAAAGACAAGGATGTAGAAAGCAAAGGACTGATGAGAAAAAACTAAGAGTACTGCTGGGGAAACAAAGGTTCAGATACCAAGCAATAATGATGTCTCTTGGATTTTATTTTTCTTGTTTGCCAGGAAATTTATTTTGCAAATAGATAGCAAAGCATTTAAGAAATACTGATTCTATTATAAGTTTACATTCCTGTTTAAACAGCCAATAAGTTAGTCAATATTTACTTATCATGGATAAAAGACTTAATCACACTGTTATTATCTAATTGAATATAACTTTTTTATCCCCAAAGTAATATTCTGACTCTAAGACAAATGACAAGCAAATACAAAAGTGTTGTAGTCACCTTGGAAGTCTATTGAAAACAAAAAATGAAAAACAATCATATTAGATTTGTGGGAAATATGGGACAGAGGACGTGGTTCAAGTAGTAAGATCAATATTGTACTTCTGATATGCGTTTATCAGAATGAACAAGAGAAAAAAAATGCATCCTTGGATGCTACATTGCCAAATACAAACACATAACAAATAGAACATTTACTGCGCTGCATTATGAACTGGGTTATGGATAGAAGAAAAGCTGAAATAAAATTAGCAATGTTAAGCAAAATCTCCATTCAGTGATTTGCAAAGATTAGATTACCATAATTAATATTATTGGGGGAAAAAAATATTCTAACACCCTAGTGGTAAATAGCTGACCTCACACTAGGTTAGGATTCCAGACTATTTTAGACTAGGCTATTCTAGATTGTTTTCAGGATAGACTTGTTCATTGTCAATGTCTTTATTTTAGTGCTGTATTGTAAGACTGAGAGTATTTCCATCTTTATGTGATACGGGTATAAAAGACCTACACGGCAGTTCTATGATTCCAATTGAGGCTCCTATGTCTCAATGTATCCCATAATTTATAATACTGAATCAAAAGATGCCACTTTTGTAAAGGCAATGAGTGAATGCTACAAAGAAAGAGATTAAAAGTGATGGTTTTACTGAGTAGCAGATTTGAGTGTGGAAATAAGCACTATAACATTCTCAGTTTCCAGTCTAGCAAAGCTTGAGAAGAAAACTACATAAAATATTATTAAGAAACAAAATCAGTGAAAAAGTAGGAATGAAGAATATTAACGTGTGAGCACCAAAAAATTACGTAACTTGACATAAAATCCAGCTCTAGCAATGAAGAATGAGCATAATAACTTAGTGTCAAAACCTTAGAAACCTCAGCTGCAAAAGAGTTTTTTTTTCCACAGGTTACTTTCTGAGATGCAAGAGTAGGAATAAATGAATACAGAATCTTTACATTAAATGGTAAAAACGTCCCTATGCTTACCTTAGCTGTCAGTAATGTCAAATATGAGCATAGTAGTGAAAGACATCTACATATCAATATTTTATTGAAAATAGATATTTAGGTTATTATTCAACAAAGTTAATTAACCTGTCAAGATGACCTCAGCTGAGGATGGTAGAATTATTTGATGGAATTTCTTTCTTCTCTACAGGGCTTGCAGGATATATTTTTTGTACATCCTCCTCCTGTTCACAAACAATCACAGTATTGAAATGCACTGGCACAACCCTGGACAAAACAGGGCTTGGAGTCTTTCTCCTGCCAGTTTCAGATGATCTTCACCTTGCCAGCTGTTCAAGCTGTACTAAAACTGTTCAGGATGAACAGTAATGTTCTTTTAAATCTTTTTTAATCCATGACCCAGAGAGAGTTGTTCTCCGCTGAATTCCTTGAAATGACTGAATAATTTTTTAAGGATGAAACATCATATCCCTCATTTGAAAGTCTAGTTGTTATTATTGTGCAGTAGTATTGAAGAATAAAGAGAAGCATATGGCTAATTAGATATATTGTATTAATTCAGTATCACTGGAGATATAGATTCCCTTTTAGTTGAAATACCATAAGACTAAAAAAAGATGCTTAAACACACTGAAGAGTAAGGATTTAGTTGCTTGTATGTTTTTCCAAAAGTTTTAAGGACGAAAATAGTGGCAGAAAGGCTACACTTCAGAAGATACATAGCCACAGAAACCTTTCAGTGGCTGTGGCGCTTAGG
Source organism: Stercorarius parasiticus (assembly GCA_013396915.1). Lineage (NCBI taxonomy): Eukaryota > Metazoa > Chordata > Aves > Charadriiformes > Stercorariidae > Stercorarius > Stercorarius parasiticus. The sequence continues at coordinate 289,299 of VWZL01005292.1, read as the reverse complement.
GACGTGGTTTAATGGTGGACGGGGCAGTGTCAGGTTTACGGTCAGACTCAAAGATCTTAAAGATCCTTTCCAACCTAAATGATTCTATCATTCTATGATTCTATGAGCAATGGTAACATTTAGCCTAGAGGACTAGACCAGATACTGTCCAAGGAAAATTCACTGAACCATACGTAATGCAGGTATAGAGAATTCAGAACCAATTATTTGTCTCATGATGTGCTCCTTTCTGCTGGATTATTTGTTAATGCAGACAAAGACACAGTATGTGAGGTTCACTATTTATCTTAGGAGAACAGATGCAAGGTATTCCTGATGTTATTGTATGGTGAGTATGGACAAATGCTGACATTTAATGCTCACTCTAAGTCAATTGGCTTTTTTCTGCTGCTTGTCTGTCTTTATTGAAAATTCCTCTAGTATTAGTCATGTGTTGGAAACACACCTCCATGTATCTTATTGATTGAGTAAACTCTGTTCTTCACTTCTGTGTTTTAATTCATATGGGTACTTAGCATTTTATAAAGGTGTGTTTAGTTCCCCAAGTGAACATCAGTTCCCCAAGTAACATCATTTAATAACATCAAGATTAACAACAAAATACAAGATCTTATAGGCCTTTAAAAATTTAATCATATTTCATTGTTTATCTTGATTTCAGATTTAATACTAACTTGGGGAACTGAACACACCTATCATTCCAGTAATTGCTGATTCTTATTAGGACATATGTAGGAAATTACAGCAATGAATTTTGATAAATAGGGGAGAGAACATCAACAGATCTGTTTTATCAGTATGTTTAGATGTCAGGAGGAATTGAGAAAGAAGAAGGAATTAAGAAATGAGAGTGAAGTGCAGTCCAGCTGAGTGGAAGAGGATGAAGTCACAACTTTAAAGAAATGTGAAAAGCTGGACTAAACTCACCAATCAACAAAGAAGAAAAGTTTGCATAAGATGTAAGCATGCTAAGTTGTCCTGTAAACAAACAGAACGATTAATTTCTTCATCAAATACTTAAATATTTTTCCCTGAGGAAAATCTATAACAAAATACACAGATTTATCAGTCTTTTATAAACAGGATATTCGGTAGAAATCTATTCTATGTTTCTGAATTTTTCTCCAGGATTTATTACATAGACTTTCCCCCAGAAACTGATTTAATGTTTTCAGTATAGAAAAAGATCAAGAACAATAAAAAGTAAGACACAGGCTGTAATCTTGGAGACACAAGTCATGTTTTTTGTCTTTATTTTAAAAGGCTGAAGTGATTTTTTCACCATAAAATCTTGTGAAACATCTATTTGTTTTTAACACGTCCACAACAGAATGACTTTAGGAGCCCTGTGTTGTTTTGCTTTGTTTATTTTTTAAATTTGAACATTGTTTCTTCTCACCAGCTATGGAGTAAGAAGAATAGTGATCCAGAACTTCATTTCCCACTACATTCAGTGGAGGATTAAACCAAGATCATTACATTAATATGATTACTTACACAGTATGACATTGTTACTTAAGTATTCTGAAAAAAAAAAAAAAGAGCAGGTGTGTTAAATGTTCTAATTCTCTTTGCCATTTCCTGCCTAAGATTCAGTAGCCATAAAGCACTATCCTTCTCCTTGTAAGAAGAGAAGCAGCAACAGAAAAAGAAAGACAAAAAAGGGCTGTGAAAACTATGAACATATTCTGACAGTATTATGGCTCATTATAATCATGCACTACTGTCATGAAATTTTATTTGTGTTGTAATACAATTTGGATTTTAGTCAATATTTTTGGTGATTTAAAGTTTACTTATGTTCTACTTCTCTTTTATATCTAATTAGGTTCAACACTAAATAGTTTTAGGTACTGCTGCTGATACTATGTTTTTATTTATTCAACTTTTCATAAATTTTTCAAATTAGACACAACTGGAATGAAAATTGACTGACACAATGATTAAACAGAACAATTTGAGTAGGACTTTTGGAAAAATAACTTGTATTTTAAAGAAAATACTTTGAAAATCATATCATCTTATCCTGTAAGATATCATTAATGTCATTTAAGTGTACTCTTAAGGGCATCTTCAATGCTTAAAATATAAATACACTAGTAGCCACTTGAGTCCAAGTACAACTACATTTTTCAGCAAATAAAAGTGGAAAAGCCTGAAGATAAATGATAAAAAAAAAAGGTTTATGTCTGTGAGGAGAAAAGTTTTAGAAGTAGAAAGTGAAATTTAATTTTTTTCTTATTACTTTTTGGTGATTGAAAACAAATGCCAGAATGTATTCATAAGTTGCACAAAAATGCGTTGGTCGGATCATTACAATACCTACTCTGTAGATCTTCCTGCTGTATTTTATCTCCTTTCTCCCACAATTCTACCATTTCTTTCATTTCCTCCACCTTCTGTCAACATTTTCTTTCTCAGTCTCCTTAAACAAATTTCTGACTTCTGATTTGTCATTAGCTGAACCCATCCCTCTGTCTTAAGTCTCAAATTACTTGTTGAAGTAACAAGAATTGAATTGAGTTAGTCTGGGTCTTTCCAGAAAGCTCATTCCTGCACAGTGATGTAGCACAGCAAGCTGTCTTGCTACAAGAGCAATTACAGTAGCCATTACTCTCTCCTTTTTACAAATTTGCCCTTCCTTCCTCCCTTCCTTCCTTCCTCCCTCCCTCCCTTCCTCCCTTCCTCCCTTCCTTCCCTTCTTCCTTTTTCTTGTTTTAACAAGCTATACATGCTTTTTTGTATGCTATATATGATATATACTAAATTCTATTTCTGGAAGTACAACATTTATTCATGCTTTCTTCAAAAATTTGCCATCATTAAAGCCTTGAAGATACACGTTTGAAGATTACTATAGGCCTATTAGTCTGATACAAAAGGTATCTTTTAGATTGTTTTCCCCTCTAGTCGTATGGTTTTTTAACACACTTTCTTGACTGTTTATTGTTACTGGACATAGTAGTATACAAACTTAAGAATAACGAATCTCTTCTGAGAAGTAAAAAAAGTTCTGTTTCATCTGAAAATCAATTACTTCAGGGTCTTCTTTTAAGTTTCAAGTAAAGATTATGCAACTTATTACTATTATTAAGCTTATGTTACATTTTTATTTCTATAGACAAATGCAGGAAAAATTCAATTCATTCTGTGTTGATCTTCACTTCACATAAAGTTATTTTGGCAAAATTCTTCAATGCAAGTATTTTTCCAAGGTGCTATTCACAAATATTAGACAATTTGGCTGCTTTTAGATTAGTATTTCTCTGATGAAAATTTTTACATTTCTCCAAACTTCAAAAGTTCAATAGCTGAACCTTTGCAGACGAACCAGTAAAAAAGAAAAAAACTCGAGTCAGAACATTTTGATGACGCACATACTATGGTGCCCCAAAACTTTTAGATTTAAAACAGTCTGTCTTACCATTTCTGACAACATAGAAGAAAAAGAAAATCAAACATGAAGATCCTTTCTTTTTCCCCTTGCTCTGCTAAATGGTTTTCATTGTAAAATTGAAACATAAACAAAGCCTGCCTGTTCCCCTCAGCAGTACGTCAGGAAACATTCCAGCTTCAGACTTTCAGATTGATAAGAAACATTTTTGCTTATTCGTGAGTTTAAGTGAAGATTTGTACCAAATAATGCTGGATTACAGAAGGAAAATTATTTGGGATGGACAGTAGTCTATAAAGGTAAACTGCAATCTGCACAAAGAGATATTGCAACAGGCCCCTATATTTAATGTATAGATTAGTTCAGATTCTTCTGAAAGTCTCAGTTTATGGATATTCTTTTATATTCTCATGCCCCAACAAATAACAAGGTACAATACAATTTTCGTATTACATTGTAAAATCAGAACACTATCATAGCTTTCATTTTAACTGAAACTAAAAGGTTAGTTGCATATAGTGTTAAAATCAATGTCTCCACAGTTAACACAATAACCCAGATCAAGGTACACACAATAATAATGAATTAAATAGAAGCTCTGAAATTGTTTCACTGAGATGATATGTTCATTTTATTCATAAACGATTCAGTGACTGGCGTCTGAGTATTTAAAGTAAATGAAGATGCCTAAACATGTACAAGTAAAGGGTGTAAAATTCTATAAATAGTGTGTGGATAGTGATTTTCTCTCAGAAATGAGAGAGCAATGCTCCTGTGAAAGTTTCCACAAAATTATTATTTTTTTCTTTATCATTTGTAAGTGTGCAGATTAATTCTATAACATAAGCACTGAGTTCAGGTCTACTAGGCAGATATTTTCCTGAGGATAAGTATTAAAGCTGACACATCTGGAATCAATCAGTCTTGCTGTTTATGTATAGGTCTACTTTAGAGACATATGCAGCAATCCAGTGACACAGGTTTTGCATGTGGGGAATATACTGAAAAAGGGATTCAGTCTGTGGAAAGGTAACCATAGCTATAATTTGATAGGAAAAACAACTTAGCCACACACATTTTTAAAAGACAAAACTCTTTTCATGTCTGTGCTAACAGAAGAGACAGGCTGATTCGCTTTGCTTACTTTTGTCTACTAGAGAGAAGAAAACAAGTAAGCTATGACAGTAGTATCCGTACCTAAACATCTGGTTTCGATTCCACTCCAGAGTCCAGAAGACAGACATTCCCTCACAGCAGAGCCAACTAACATGTATCCTGAGTCACAAGTAAATATAGCTGTAGATCCATATGTAATTTGAGTTCCAATCTTATTCCCATTTGGAGGTGTAGGAAGTTCTCCACAAGAAATAACTTTATGGCAAAACCAAAACAAAACAGAAATGTACAGCTGAGTATCACAAACACAGATACAATAATACTTATCAACCAGTAATACTTATCAACCAGTCAAGCAGATAAATAAATTTCACATCTTGAAATGTTTTGCTCTGTAGAAAAAATAGATAAAACCACTGCATACAAAGACCACTACTTCCCCAGAAATGATACTTAAAAAAGAGGGGTTGGAGGGGAGACCAAATAAAACTGTCTTTGTAAAGTTAAAAAAACCCACCGTTCAGAATATTATTAATTACTATTTAATTACCTTGGTTTTAACAATGACTTTTTCTAAATATTGGAATATCACGATTGTTAGCATTTAAAAAATTATGTTTCTTTAGAAATATGTCATTTTTATCTTTTAGTTCATAATGAAATCCTTGCCCTAGCATTCACACAATACATTGTTATAATGAGCAAACGATGTGCATGGTATTCCTTGCTATTTATTTACGATTCAAATAATCTTCCCATTAAAAATCCTAATTTTTCTTTAACAATTTTCTTTTAAGAATTAGTAAAAAGAACTTTACTATTACTAAAGAAGATGGTGGATTATCAAAGGGTGAAAGCAGCTAGTGCACATTATGCTAAAAAAAATGTAAGTGGTAAAGTTGTCCCCAAAACATAGTGGAAAATGTTTGTCTTTTAAAGAAAGAATGGTTACAAATAAGTATATACTATGTAAAATATATATATACACAGACAGATATAAATACAGACACATACACAATATTAGCAGAGGTGAAATATTGCAATTAACTTTTAAAAATCCTCTAAGTTATAAATGAAATTTTCCGGTAGGTTAAAAAGAACTCAAAATTAAGGTTGGTTTCCAATATAATTCATCTGTTTACAGAATTGCATTTTTCAGCCCCTTTTTTTATTAGTTTCAAATATCTTCTCAATAAATTCTAAATACATTCTAAACCACTGTTATCTGGCTTATCTATACTTTTTTTTTTTCATGCTTTTTAGATACGTGTGTAAACTGTGTGATACACACAGTTTAGATACATGCACCGCAACCACAGTTATATTCCATTCTATTACAGAGTACATCATGTGGTGTTCCACAAAGAGGAAGAATTTTGGGGCTTCAAAGTATGCGCAAAACCCCACAATTTTGAAAAACATATGTCTAAATTTAAATACATAAGTAAACCTGCTTTTCACAGGGGTGGGGGAGGGGAACATAATTGTAGACACACTTTTAGCTTGTTTAAAGTATCTGAATATTTATTACTCATTTTTTATCAAAGTAGCTACTGCAGGGTATCAGGATATCAGTTAATGGTAGGAATGATGTGGACTTGCACACTATATATTTGTTAACCATCTGAAAGGAGAGATTATTTTATTTATCAAGTGTGCAGACAGGATACAAAGTTTTTGAAATTTCCTAGACTATACAGCATTCCTGACCTAGAAAAATATATAGAAAATGTTCTCTATCAGTTATTTCCACGTTTATATTTTGGGAACCTTTAAAATCCAGAAGTTTGCTTACAGATATTTCCTGGTCACTAAACCTAATGGACTATATTTGTAAATAATAGCCTTTAGCAGACCCAGGAATTCCATCCATTAAACATCTTTCTAATTAACTGATTCCAATATTTAATTAGTTAATTTCTAATTCAGTGAAATAAAATATTTTTATCTGAAGTCTGTACAGCAGATGCAGATATGACATGTACTCACTTTGGCAGTAAGGCCGCTCATTTCTCCAACTCCAAGTGCCATTAGCAAGACACTCGATAGATGCCGGTCCCAAACCGTAATACCCCGGATCACAGCTGAAAACTACTTTTGTTTTGTACTCATAATGTGACCCATTTACTATTCTCCATCTTCCATGTTCCAATGTAAAAGAATTGATGCTTGGACACGTAACAACTTCCAGAATAACAAAAACACATAGTTATTTGTGGGTTAGTAGAGGTCAATCTATACAATTATTAATTCAGAAATGTATTTACAACTCAGTGACATAATGTTTGAAGAGTAAGGCTGTATTTGAGATTGCCTGTGGATGGCAGGTACGAGTTCTCTAAATTAAATAATAATGATCAATGGTCTAGACAGAGCAGTAAGTGTGTATGCAGAGCTATGCAATTGATGTGGATAGAATCTATACCATGGTTGAATTCACTGTAGATTGATAGTCATGGAACTCCTGTGACACTTTTCATCAGCCATCACAATCTTTAGTAAAACGTTAGCTACGTTTCAATATAGGAATTATTTTTCTACCCAGGTAAATTCTGTGAGAACTTAAAAGACTCATTGCAGTCTTTAAGGAGAGGCTGCGAATTGTTGACAGATAAAAAAATATCCATATCCAAGAAGGTTTTTCAGCAGCCACGTATTTTTATCTCATGTCTTACTTTTATGTCTTCTTCCTCCAAAAAACAAGCAAAAATATTATAAAGCCCTAATAGAAAAAGGTTAACAAGGATAACGATTTTTTTCATGATCAAAATGCACAGAGGAAGATCTTTACTGGGTATTACTTTCTTTCTCTCCATTTGGTTTGGTTCTTTAGATAGAGGAAAAGGCATGAGGGAATCTAATTTATAGGAACAAGAAAAAGAAAAAAAAAGGAAAAAGGAAAAATTCTTGAAAATTATTCTAGGGAATATTTTCTTTCCTTTCTAATATTCATTGGGTGAGATAATCCAAATCTTAATGTGCATCAGACACTCTGGCATTTCTGTATCAGTCTCACAGTCACACAGGTTTTCATATCCCATTTATAACTTTGATGGTATCTATCCACTTCTCTTTGGAACTGAACACGTATTTTCTCCTCAGTGATGTTCTCCCAAGTTTAGATGGAGTAGGATTATAATGACTGTATGAATATAAATAATAAGCAGCGATTTCAAACAGTATCCTAGAGTACCAAAGACTTTGCAATTCTGGACAGCAAACAGGGTTTATTAACAATACATGAAATCTCAGCTGTCACTTAAGAGATGGCTTTTGCACAAACTTCTGCAACCATTAACTTTGATTTATCTGCAAATTAATTATCGGTTTGAATGTATTCTATAATCTCTAGCATATTTCTTCTGCTGTCACAGAATGTTTCAATATATATCTGAAATATATACTTTTCAAATATGTATTTCACAATAATGTAATATCAGCGATTATTCATGATTAAAGTAACCTCAAGCCGAAAGTTTAAGTAATGTGAAGATTTGCACCTTCGATAAATAAAAAAAATGTTTAGCCATTTAGTTCTTACTCACTGGACAATTTTTACATGCTACTTACCTACACAGCGAGGTGTTTTATTGTGATTGCTCCAAGTACCATCCGGCTGGCAGACTGCAGTAGTTAGTTCCTTGGCTGATAGTCTATATCCATCATTGCAAAAATAAGTGACACGGGTGCCAACTAAGTAATCTGTAGTTAATATCCCACCATTTAATGGAGCTTTAGGAATTCCACAAGATATTGCTGAGTAAAGAGAAAGACGTAGTTATTTTATATAATTATAATACTATAAGCTTCTGCTCATCTCAGAGGGTTTATTCACTGTGACATCAACAGTCTTAAATTAATAAAAATGACTTTTTAACTCATTATTGTGTGCTAAGCCTACAAATAAATTCCCTTAAAATTTTAGGGAATTAAATTTCAAGATGTTTTTGTCTTTTGATGGAGGAGGTTAAAAATAATAACAATGGTTCATAACTCCGCAGCTATCCATTCAAAATTCAGAAGATAATCAAAGAAGAAGCAATACTGAATAGCTGGAAAAAATATGATCATCATGGTTGAATGAATAAAGCACCAGTCTTAGATATCAGGATTATTTTTATTTTTTTCTTAATTAGTCAGCAGAAAGAAAACATCTGATTCTAAATAATGCTCTATCTTGGGAGTAAAACCAAAACTAAATCTTTTTTTCTTTTTCACATTTTAACACCATACATCTAATGTAAGTCAGATAAAAAAAAAAAAAAGACCTAGGCACTAAACTCTTAAGTACCTTACTTTGAAGTGGAATCTTGAACCCTGAGAGATCATCTATTCTGCCTACAAAGATATATGAAAAATTAAGCATCTCAGACTATGTACAAATCCTTGATCCTTGCGAGTGGATCTGATGTAAGGCAGATCTGCTTCATAAGCAATATAACAACAGTGTAGCACTGTACCAAAGCTAATAATCACAGCTGAGACACAGGAGAAGCACTAATGCTATCACTACTTGCAGAACAGAAGTGATAGGATCAATGTTAAAATATGCTTAAACTACCATAAAAAGAAACTGCATATGGCATGTAAATATTTAAAAAAAAGGACATACTGTACTGAAAAAATCACAGAAAACTACAATTAATTTGCTCATCACCTTGTCTGGGCAATCATAAAATCATATATCTTATGGCTATCACAGTATCTACTGGCAACTAGACACAAACACATTTAGAAGAAAATAAGAAAACAGTGACTAGGGGACAGTGAAGGCCCCAAGAGAGTCACTGAATTCCATCTTTCAGAGGGTATGAGGATGTGATCCCAGACTGACAAAAAGTGACAAGTTTACTAAACCTGAAGCTTCAAACAGTAGTGAAATTGTCAGAACCAAGTCCACTTCCAGTTACATCAGGGACAGCATTCAGCAGGGTATAAAAACTAATATCCATCCCCAAAAGAATTGTAACGCTTTAGCAGATCTTTCTTAGAATCCGGAGCACCAACAAATGCTACAGCATTACTTATTCACATACTGCAAATTCTGCCTTTTTTAGCAATCAGCAAAATACATAACAGATATTTTGTAGATACAACCTGAGATGTTTTATATCTACCATTGAGATTAATTACTGCTTCAGTATTCAAAAATCTCCATTTGTGACTTGATAAATTCTGAGTCATATTATAGATGTTAACAGAATCAATCTTGTGGCACAAGAAAACTATATTTTTCCCTTAACCTTACATTTTTAAGAAACAAGTTTCATCTCAGCACACCAAATGCTTGATAACAGAGCTCCCGAGGAATCACTCAATGACATTTTTAGTTTACAGCAGTTATAAGCCTGAATTTTGCATATGTGGAAACTTGCAGAGAAATTTAGCTTTGAGTTAAAGGAAAAAATGTGAAAAGATCAAGACGAGTTATTGCCACATCTGACAGCTTGACAGGAAAAGAATGACAAAAGAAGAACAACTACAGTGCCCAAAAAACAGGTCTATCACAGAAATGTTTGGTCATTATACATCAGCTTGGACAGTATTGTAAATCACCATCATAATTTTAATTGCAACCGAAACATTAAAATACTTTCTGTGTTCACTAACTTCAGAACACAGTTCAGATTCCAAAGAGATATACATACTGCCCTTGGAAGACCTTAACTTCATTAGTTCTTAAAGACCACAAGCACATTCTAAAGACTTATCTGAAATTTCAGAAATTATGATTAGACCAGGATGAAGTTCTTAAATACCCCTCATTAAATGTTAAGGCACTATTAAATGTTTCTGTGATCACAATTTCCCAAATAGAAATCAGACTATTCACCCTATAAAGGACCTCTGATCCTTGGATTTGCTCTGCCTCACTTAAGGACAACACTTAGCAAATGTAGTTACCTCTCACGTCTCAGGGATATGAGAAAAAAATTGAGTATTGATGCAGTATCTAGACATCAGTCTGGAGCTGATAAGATTTACCAGGAAAATTTCAAACATAGGCAAGAGGACTGAAACTATTCATGACACGCTTCTCTGAACTTAACTACTTGGACATTCAACTTGTGAAGAATTAAGAAATTTTAAGAGAAATAAATTTCCTGTAGATTGCCTTACAAATAATTTTAAATGATGCCAACCATTTTTTTAGCATTTAGTAAGTTATAGAGTTTTTTACACTTATCCTAATACAGCCAAACATTTGGAAATAAACAGAAGTCTATTTTGAATAAATGCAAGACTTACTTGTCCTACACATAGCTATTTTAATTGTTCTAATGTACATGAATATATTTATCTCAAACCTATAGACATATCTAAAAAAAAGTAAAGGTAGAAGGTATTATGGCTTACATATGAGATATTTGTTCCAGATCACTACAAATGTACTTTAGCCTAATTTTTGAGAAAACCATAACTCATCAGGTATCGTACATAACCAGGTATTATTGGTATTCTCTATCTTTTTAATTTTTTTTAATGCTTTACTATCACTTCCATAACCATCACCACTTATTCAACACTTATGTCTGCTGTTACAGACAATTTTGATTATTGAGCTAGAGAATTCTTCTGGACATTGTGTGATCTTCTAAACTTTATTTACTTAACATGTCTACCTAGAATGCTTGTAAAAGTTTTGCCTGTTATCCATATATGATATTATAAAATATTAATGTTGAATTCTGATGAGGCCTGCATGAGACAATGTTTATTTGCAAGAGAAAAATTTCATAATTAAAACCAAGAATCATACGATGCTGGGATAAAGAATTAAAATCTAAAAAATAACTGGGAGAAAAACAACCGTTTTAAAACACTGAATCTTCTGAGATCTATGGTCAGTTGCAAATATTCAACCATTTATATGAATTCATGTTAATTCTTGTATTCAGATAGATCATTGTAAACCTATTCATTTTTTCAAAAGTTTATCATAATCAGACTGCATAATTTAGTTAACCATGGGAATATTTTATTGGTTTGTGATCAGAGGCTTAGTATCATTAAAACTGAGATAGATACACGGATGACAACACTTTCACATTATGATTCATTTAGTGCATGTCTAGATAAACAGTTAAAATCTAAAAGTTAGAACAGTAAAAGTTTGTAATTAATTTGTATTATTGTTGCCATTATACTAATACAATACTAGATTCTGAAGCAGTTTCCTTTTACTTCTTTTCATGACAGAGGAAGGGTACTTTTGTATTGACTTTGAAACAGGTTTCAGGTAATTGTTGAAGTCTGGCTTGAGGCATTTCCTCTTGATTCCTTACTATTGCATTGAATCTCTTCTAATGAGATATGTTTGGTTCTATAAATAATGTAAAAAAACCTTTCAACCAGAGTTAAAGTGTGTATCTGTATTTTTCTGGTTCTGCCAGTCCTGCAGTGCAAGTGATTTGAAGAATGGCTGGTATTATCTATTTAGAGGTTCAGAGATCAAGATTTCTATTCATGAATTTGGAAAAAAAAAGCTGTAGTGGAAAAGGCTACTGGCTTTCATTAATCACAGGAGAGGATTCAAAAGTGATAATAATTGTACAGATGCGAAAAGAAAAATGTAAAGAGAAAGCTTTAGTTTAATTACAGTCATGAAATATTCTGCTGACAGTAAAAAATGTTTGCCAAGAAATGGACTTAGTATTGCTAAAAAAGCCCACCAAACTACCACGAACCACTAGCTGTGCTGATTCTAGAGATATCATTAAAGAATTCATAAGTTTTGAGGCCTTAGATTTCTAATTTCCTATAGGATGATGCCAGTAACTACTACTGTGATTTGATGAGTAATCTTCATTTAGGAGACAGAAAACAAATAGATTTAAATGAGATGCATCGTTTTTAAAGAAATTGCAAATATCTTTTTTTTTCCCCTTGCATTGCTACGTAAAAAAAAAAAAAAAAACCTAACACATTTTTTGCTGTTAAATGGTCATCTGTGGCAATCGTACATTGTACATTCAGATGTGTGAAAGAACTGATTAAAATGACTTTGCTAGTTATGCTAGAAATGATAGAGAGTGTGAAGTAGAAACTAAGACTATGACACTGTCATCTGATATCACCTGGCAAAATATTTGGTAAATTCTGACTGGCAGTTAAAATAGTTGTTAAAACAACATCCATCCTCTATATCATGAAGTTCTAAAAGCCACTTGCCCATACTTAAAAGAGTTAGAACTATTTTTTGGTGAAGCTGCACTGCTCTGTAGTAGGGGGAATGGCAAAGCCCTCATGTCATGTACATATCCTCTGTGAAAGAACATGAGGGATATTTACTGATGGTATTCTCAACCTTTTCATACAAGAGATCATATCATAAATATTCTATATCATCTGGGCATGGGGGATAATTTTCACCTCAGCAAAACAACAGGAAGCTTAGCTGTATGACTCATCAATGGAAACAGCTTATTCCTGAGGTTGAATCCAAAGAGTTTGCTGTTCTGAATTGCATCTATATCATGGCCACAAACCACTTTTCCATCCAGCCAGCCTGGCCTTAAATACTTCCAGGGATGGGGCTTCCACCATCTCTCTGGGCAACCTGTTCCAGTGTCTCACCACCCTCATGGTGAAGAACTTCTTCCTAACATCCAATCTGAATCATCCCATCTCTAGTTTTAATGCATTCCCTCTAGTCCTATCATTACCCAACATCCTAAAAAGACCCTCACCAGCTTTCTTGTAGGCCCCCTTAAGATACCAGTAGGCCACGCTAAGGTCTCCTCGGAGCTTTCTTTTCTCCAGACTGAACAACGCCAACTCTCTCAGTCTGTCCTCATAGGAGAGGTGCTCCAGCCCTCTGATCATCCTCGTGGCCCTTCTCTGGACACATTCCAGCACGTCCATATCTCTCTTGTAGTAGGGGCTCCAGAACTGGACGCAGTACTCCAGGTGGGGTCTCACGAGAGTGGAGTAGAGGGG
>VWZL01005292.1:201943-275809 GCA_013396915.1 Stercorarius parasiticus | reverse complement strand
GAAGATGTTAAACAAGACCGGTCCCAGTACTGATCCTTGAGGGCCTCCACTTGTCACTGGCCTCCACCTGGACATGGACCCATTGACAGCCACTCTTTGGGTGCGGCCATCAAGCCAGTTCTTTATCCACTGAATTGTCAGTCCATCAAAGCCATATTTTATCAGCTTGGAGACCAGGAAGTCATGTGGGACAGTGTCAAAGGCTTTGCTCAGGTCCAGGTAAATGACATAATTTGCTCTCCCCTTGTCTGTTGATGTTGTGAGATTACTAAACACTTAACTCCACTTGTTCCTACAGTATTATCTGAGTATTGAAACTATTTCAATTACTGAACTCTACTCAGTATGTTGGGAATAATCATCTGCTATTTGAATTTGGTAAATTGTTTGGCTTTTTTTTTTTTTTTAATTTTTGCATTCCACATTGATACTTCTAATTAACAATCTGATCACATTCTACAAATAAGTGTCATGAAGGCAGTGCTTACATAACTGATGAGAAGAAAAAGCTAAAGAATGATATGTAGCAAAATGCACTGCCTGGTTGGTTGGGTTCTTTTGAGAACTTTCAGATTTTAAAAATACAGGCATACTTTTTATATATTAATAGTAATTTATCAAAAAGTTTGAAACTGAGATTGTTTCATCTTTGACAAAGGTTAGTTAGTTTTTCTTCAGAAACGTGTTGTTCAAAGACTTTTTGTCAAACAAATCTCATGAGAAATTAACATGGAACATTCCTATAGCATTTATCTCCACTAGTCAACATGAATAAAATATATATATTTTGCAGAAAGACATCTGTAAATTTTCATGAAAAAAAATCATTCTAATAGTTCACCGAAGAGTGACATAAGTAAGTTATCAGAAAAATAGCATTCTTTTCAGAAAAGGAAGAAGTAGGATACAATTGTGATGGGTATTAAATAACCATTTTCTTTTCCTTGTTAGCGTAACATATTTTGCTTTTATCAGGCAGAAGAAACTAAATATACAGTTAACTCAATGAATTCTATTTTAAATTACAATTTAAACCACAAAAGATTAGAATGACGTCATAGGCAATGCTTTTTTGGTCCAGTTTCCTGTTCTTGGAAATGTAGCAAGTTTCAGGTCTTTCATTTTTTTATATAGTTCTTGGACAATGTTAAATGAACTTTACTAAATATTCTGGTTTTAATTAATTTTTGAATAATTTAATATTTTAAATTTTTGGAGTATTTTCCCTTACAGTGATGTACATTGTTTTTAGTATCTGCTAGTTTTAGCATATTCTGTTGAAATACTGTTTCTTAAAAATACATTTGCTTTTGTAAGCTTTACTAGGTGGAAATATTTTGGTACAGAGGCATGACCATTAAATAATTACCTGCTATTCATTTTAAGTCAGAAAACTGATGGCTTACATTAGAAAAAGAAAAGGAAAGTTTCTTAGGGTGTATTATTTTATAATGAAAGAATTTACCTTGACAAGCTGGGACTGGAACATCCCATGAGTAATAACCATATGAAGACTTCCTGCATACAGCAGTACTTTTCCCAACGAGCCGAAAACCTCGATCGCAAGCCCAGCGAACCATACTGTTGAGCTGTCCACCTGTCTGACTGACAATGAAACCGTGTGGAGGGGACTCTGGAGTGCTACAGTAGAGAGCTTTAAACATAAAATATTGAATAAATAAAAGATGAATTTAGAATCTGGATGACAATTCTTGACAAATTCTTGTTGAATTCAGTGGACATCTGATAACAAGGTGAGAAAACATCACTAAAAGTTGTATTTTGTATCCTGATCATGCATGCATCAAGCAATTTCACTAAGTATAAAGGTGAAAGAATAGGGTTTTAAAAGGGCTTCAGGTTTTAGTAGCCTCAAAGGAAATATAGTGATAGCTCACTTCTACAACTGTTTTTGTTTTCCACCATCATCTTTTTTAAACCGGGTAAGTTAGAGAATTTTAGTTCATGATGAAATTTATTGCAACTGTATAAATTTCAGTATTATACAATTATTATTTTTTTGGAAGGAAACATCAAGGGCATACTGCACATAATTCTTTTCAAATAATCTTTTCCTTCTGGTCCTAAACAAGTTATTCCTTTCAAGTTCTGTGTTACAATGAACTGAAGGGAACTAGCAAATCTAAAATAGATTTTAATGATATTTATGAATGCCACCATAAATCCATGGCAAATACACTGAATCTGGTGTTTGGGGTTTTTTTTTTGGTGAATTATTTAGAACACAAAAAGTGCTACAGAAGACTTATTAGATACTATGAAAAAAAATTAGAAATCTTTATGAGAGCAAAAAGATCTTTAAGAGATATAGTTGTTATAATCTGAAAGGATTTATGTACTTTATGTCTGACATTAAAGATTGCTTACTTATTATACTGTCATTATGCTTATATTTCTTTTAACTCCCTTGTTCATTAAGTCTATGACTACAAAGTCACCTCATTTTGCCTACCTTGCCAAAGGAGTGGACTAGAAGAGATTTACAACCTGGTAGCCGGTTTACAATTAATGCCATTTGTTTAAGAATTTAACTTGTCTCTGATCATTTTGGTTCAAGGACAAGCCAAGACTGGTTAGCCAAGATGGCCATTTTCCAATTTTGTAGCAAAGGAAATTAATTTGGACGTTTGTTTCCAAGTGCTTCCTTTACGCTTTGAAGAAATGTCGGTAACTTTATCTATTTTCTCAGGCAAATAGAAAAATGCTGCTTCACTTGCTCTTTAAACCTTTCCATGTCCCATGACCTACTTCACGTCAACGGTTTTCTCAGACAAAGGTTTCCTCTGATCAGGATAGAGTCATGTGGCTGTTTGCTTACTCTTTATTAAAGCAAGCATCAGAATGAGAAGCACTGCTGTATTTTTCAGAGCACATACTATGAAAATATTTTCTTCCTTAAACTAAATTGCTCCTGCCTTATACTCTTGGAAGAACCAGGGATACAGACACCTCTACTTCTTTAGTGTATAAGAAAATATACTGATATACTTAATAGTTTTCTTGCTGCCAGTAGGGAAAGAGTTTGAAAAACTTTCTCTTCTTTCTCTTTTAACAGATCTAACAGGAAAATAGGTACCATATAATATTTTGTGTCTAGCCAACAGTGAATTTTTTCTAGCTATACAGCAAACATTTTACTTCTGAGAAAACTGTCCTCTCCTAAAGGGAAAGATGACACTGATACTGTTTTACAGACTATTGTGAGCCTAATTATTTTTCTGTAATAGTGAAGGAGTCAAAAATTGAGTGAGGAAAGGCAAAAAAAACAGAAAAGAATTTTATATTTATTCTCTATTGCTTCGCAAATTGAAAATATTTTATGCCAATAACTTCTCTAGTATCTACAGATACTATCCTCATTACTTTTCATTCTGTGCATTTAATGTCTTTGGTCATGATAAAATACCAAATACAGATTTTGTGTAGTTGCTGTAAATTGCAACAGATCTACTTTAGCTTGAATAATGAATATTATTATTCTGTAAAAGTGGATATTATATAATAATTCTATAAAAGCAATTATACAAAAATCATTCATTGTTAAGTATCATCTTCATGCACTATTAATAAATATGTTCATTTGAATTAATAACACACACAATGTTGGCTTTTTTGACATACTAATTCACCTCTTCTAATATGGTTTGCTGCTTTTGTTGAACCTTAAAGAGCTGAATCATTCAGTCTCACATTTTTCCACCTTATAGCTGCTCACTCCTGCTTTGTTCCCACCTCTTCCTCTGTCCCACCAAAAGTGTTAATGATTAATTGAATAAAGATCTAGTATGAAGAACAGAGGCACATGAGTGCATATAAATGATGGGAGGGAGAAGCGGAAAGCTGCTTCTTTCATATTTAGTACTGGCTTATGCCATTTTAAAGTCCTGTGAAACATTTGCTTGAATCTCTACAGAACACGTGTTTCATATATCCTACTTAAGGTGTGTGGTATTTTTTTTTCCTCACAAGATCTGTATCATCAGGTTCATATATAAAACATATTGGATTTCCTTTCAATCTGGACAAAATATAGCTAACATTACCCTTTTCACATAAATAAATATGTTCCATATTGAAATTTTATGCACATTAGAGAAAGTCTGATTTGCATACCTATATATCTTATCCTGAAACCTTTTTTATTGGTGCCATGATCTGCTGACCACCGGAGAAATACTTCATGGCCATTGCTGGTTATATTTAGAGAAGACGAATAGTCCCCACTGAGAGAAATGAGCAATGGGCTATGACTATTTGGTCCTTGATAAAAGGAAGGAACAACAACAAAAAAAAACAACAGAAAAAAAGGAGTTACAAAGTTTAAAATAACATAAAATAAATTACATGCATACAATTAATATACATAGAAAACATCCTCAAGCAAATGGTAAATTAATCTGAATTAGAAATGGAAGTTGACATTACATGTTATACACTAGACAGTACCTCTCTAGTACAGAAACAAAATTATTTCTAAACATAATAATGCAGTACAATTTTGAAACACTATAATCCAACAGTTCTTTTTAGCACAACCAATCAAATAATTGCTTATTTAAGATATTTCATACTGACAAATTATGATATTTCATACTGACAAATTATGATATTTTATACTGACAAATTATGGTATGTGTAAACAATAGTGATCACACAGATGCAATGTGAAAATACATATATAGAGAAAAAGTATCATTCAAAGCTGTGCATCCTATAGTTACCATCAAACACCTCAAGTATATCAAATTCCTTTTCTGTCTGGAAGAATTCAAAGAACATGCTGATATTATAACCCTTTTCCACAGTTATGGTCCACGCACACATCTGGAGATTTGGGTAGCTGTCAGGATATCCAGGGCTCAGTATTACTCCTGTTGAATCCAGACGCATTTCATTGGCTGGACAGAGCACTGTGAAACAGAAAGATTGCTAAAAAATCTAAAACCCACTATTTCTGTTTCATGTGATTGGCAACATTTCCCTGAGTTTGAAAGATCTGCATTACTCATTTTATTTCCATAAATACAGAAAGACTGACAACATTTTAGAAAGTCAGTTAGTAGAAAAAAATCTGAAGTGATGTTTATCTTGAAAATAATCCCTGCAACCCTCAGAAATTATCAATTCATGACACTTTTCTTCTTTTATTCTCCAGAAGATAAGATAATTTGGTAGGTTGTGCTAAAGTACTAAATTGTTGCATTGTTCAAAAAGTGAACCATAGACTTTTGTTTTTCCCCTCAGATTGCTATTACTGTCAGCAAAAATTCCAGGTAAAGTCTTGCACTGAAAGCAAAACTTGAAGACACTGATTTTGGGTTGCCAGATTCTAAATAAAGAGTAACGGATCCCTCCAACAATCTGTATAAATCAGGACCTAAATTTTGAGGTTCTCAGTCAAGCTACACACAATGTAAGCACTATTCAGACTTGATTCCTTTGGTCCAGAAAATAAAAGACACACTTCAGGCTGACAT
This sequence comes from Stercorarius parasiticus, assembly GCA_013396915.1. Lineage (NCBI taxonomy): Eukaryota > Metazoa > Chordata > Aves > Charadriiformes > Stercorariidae > Stercorarius > Stercorarius parasiticus. The sequence continues at coordinate 270,311 of VWZL01005292.1, read as the reverse complement.
TTTGTGCTCAGTAGGACTCAGAAGGACTAATTAGACAAAAAGATGACCTGTGCTAATACAGCTACCTAGTTTTTAGATTCGTAGAAACCTCAGAAAATTGGTTATTGCCTTTACATGCAATGAAAAACCCTAGAAATTCTATTTTCCTTCACCACACCTTATACAGACCCATTTCTTTCCTATTTCTTACCAAAAAAAAGCAGCAAAAAAGACTTCTTAAAATCAAAGCCTATGACTAGCAGTCAAGATGTTGGTGTTATAATTCTGAGTGAACTAGAGAATTTCAGGCTGACTGAGCAACTCATCTAATTGCTCCTCCTTTTAAAAACAGGTAGAACAGTTCACCATATGACAAGCACTGTATGAGGAAATAAAGAACAAATCAGGAGAAAAAAAATAGGCTATTTCTGCTGCACTTAAAAGTAAAAATCCAAATATCACCATGAGATAGACATATAGATATTTATTTATTTTAACTCCATATTCCTCATCATCTTTCAGTTCTTTGGTAAGCATAACAGATGTGTAACTGCTTCATATATGTTATGTGCATATTGAATCTACAACTACAAACTACTTCCTTTCTATTAAATCTGTGTATGAGAGATTTTTGGTTATACTTTCGCATTTCTAGTGAACTCTCAAGTTCAGACAACCGGATACTTTCCTCTTTCTAATACAGAGACAGACTATTTCCCCGATGAGTAGATGTAACTCAGCTGAAGAAGAAATCATAAAAATCTGAAGTTCTTAATTGCTGATATCTTTTTTCCCAAATTTAACTTTATGAAATAAGAAAAGGGACATACTTTACCCTTTTCTCTAAAACATTGCTGGGAGAAGCTAGACCCCACAACATGAGAGTGTTTCCTGCAGGGATAAAAAAAAGACACCTGCTCCATCCCTGCTGACTTCTTCAGCAGGTATTGCCTACCATACCTTCGCCTTACTCTAAAGAATTATTTTTCCTTATAGTTCACATCATTTTCTGAAGTTATTAATCTTTTGCTTACAGCTGTGCTGGAAAATACATAGCAGGTCTGGCTATTCTTAATTGACATAGTTTCAGGAGGGACAGAGGATACTAGCAGGATAAATGCTACTTTGTAAATAAGTTGTCACCACTATTTAAAGCAGCTGCTGAAATTGAGCAAAATGGTCTTTAAAAGTATGATGAAGAGGCTTGATTTTGAATTTATCTGGATTTACCAGGTCTACAGAGAACAACAATCTCATTAAATAAAAATATTTGGAATTACCATGCTGTTGGAACTATTTTCAAGAACTTGTTTTCCTTCATGATATATGAACTTATGCCTGCAGTTTATTCAGAACAGAACACTGCTTAACAGGAGTCTTAAAATCTGTTTTTTTTTCTATTTGCAACTAACCCTTACATGAAAGTGACTTAGTACTGAGCCATTACAAGTTACAAGAAAATAATAGGACCTTAGATTTCTCAAGAACACTGAAAATAATACTGGTTCATTAAATACAAAATCAGATTTTAGGGGGAAAAAGTCACTGGACTATGAAGAGAGGTAGAGAACACAGAAACACAGAGAAACAGAGGTAAAAAGAATAATCATCTTCATAAACAAAACTCATAGAATCATAGAACCATAGAATGGTTTGGGTTGGAAGGACCATTAAACTTTATCTAGTCCAACTCCCTGCCATGGGTAGGGAATCCTTTCACTAGATTCCTTGCCCAAAGCCCCATCCAACCAGACCTTGAAAAAGAGAAAGGAATCTGTCAATATATTTTAAAATATTAATCTCTCACTTTCAAAATTAGGATCTAATTGCTAAATTTAAGTAGTTGTGTCTCACGTCCTGTATTTGTTTCAATTAGTCAAGAAGAGATTGAATATAACACCTCCACTCCACATGAGAATACTCATATGGCCAGAATCTGGCTGTCAAAATACAGTTGTGATACAGAATTTATCTTAAGCAAATGAAATAACTGATCCTCTCAAGCTTTATACGTACATACATATATATAAACACACACGCACAGGTGTGTCAAGAAGGCAGGAAAAGCATCATAGTCATCTGACTGCACTAGTTTATTCATGGCTAGTTTTGCTGTCTTCATATGGTTCTCCTTTGCAAACTGTCCTCAATTTCAGGACCTCCAGGTAAACATCCCTCAGGAATTTTATAGAAAGCTTAAAGACTTATTTCTGTACAATGGATTCTCTTGGGAATTGGGTTGTTATGTTTTTTTATGAATCTGAGCTAATGCAGCTAAGATATAGCTGAGAGTCATCATTCAAGAATTTTCTCAGGGTCCTCTAATTGTGATGCAAAATTCAGTTTGAATATTCTTATTCTGAAGCTTTCATTTCATCCTGAAAGTAGAAGATAATTTCAGGGAAAACTAAGGGCAAAGTTACTTGCTGCCTACGGGAAATACTCTATTTTAACAAAAGAAGATGATAGACATTGGCATAAGCTTGTGGAAGTTACCAATTATTTTCTGATCTAAAGAAGGATCTTCAAGAATTTTCAGAAATGCTCATCCAACTGATAGACATTATAGAAAAATAGAAAAAAAGGTGACATAGTTTTAAACAGTACTAAATGTGGTGTAAACTAACCTGTAACAATTAAAATAATGAAATAAAATCTTAAATAGATTTTGCTTCAATATTTTCTCCCAGGAATAACTTGTTATTGTTATCTTTACTGCAATACATTAGATTGAAAACTAAAATATTGCTATTTAAATTCTGTTCATCAGCACTCTTCAGATTGACTAAATAAATGAATGTTGAACGTTGGTATTAATTTATTTCCAGTTAAAAATCGAATCAAAATTCAAGTAAATGTCACTTAACACTGGCTAAAGTGACTAACGCATGCACTAGGTTAAGGGAACAGAATTTAACTCTATGAAGTCTAACAATAAACACATGTTCTGCCTGGAGAAAAGAATTAGTAAACTAATACAAATATGAACCAACAGAAGAGCCGAGTTTATTACTCTTATGTAATGTTTACAGCCTTCACAATTAAAGTATGGTAGCTTATGCATAAATCAGTGTAGTATACTAAAATAAAAAAAACCATACATTTTAGGCATATAATTTTGTCACCACTATATTCCACAAAGCTCTCTATTGATCTACTTTTCAATGTTGAAATTTAGCTTACATATTGCGATCTTCAAACTTATACATTATATAAATAAATACAAAAGAAAATTATGTTGTGGCTTATTCTAGGTGGCCATTTTGAATGCTCACTTTATATGTTTTAACTAATTCCTTTGATTCTTTTTGTTTTTTTAATTTTCTGAGTCTACTAACTGAAGTTTGTATTAATTTCATTCAGCTTTAGACTGAAACAATAGAAACACTGATTTAATATTCAGTATTTGATCCAATATTTGGCATTATATATGACAGAGGAAAGATTATGGTAACTGAAGTCATCATTCCTAAGTTTTTGTCTTGAGTCTTGCAATGAATATAAAAATGCTTTCAGCAACATGTGCTGAGAGAATGCCTCAGGACCAACACATATGTCTCTGTTTGTCCTACCTATTATTCCATCATTTTAACATTTAAAGCGGTGCCTGAAGGAGGTTACTATGGTTTTCCACCCATTAAATGCTATGAGCCTGCTAGTTAGGATTTTAATTTAATTTAGGATTTTAATTTAAATTGCTATTGGAAGCTACTCCTAGACACAATTGTACAAATTGCGTGTACAAAACGCATGCATTTTCAGAAATTATCATTGTTAAAGTTCTTATAAAACTCCCAATTCAAGATCACTTTGCATTTTAAGAACTAGACTTACTTCTATGAATGATTTTGACTTTTGCATAGTTTTGTGCATAAAACCAGGAGGAAATAGTTTATTCAGCACTAGCACTTCCGGTTTTTCAGGAATGCAGGAAAAGGGTATATTTATGAGACATCTGAAAACCGAGTTGAACATTTTAGTCATAATTAAGTTCTAAAAATTAGTATACTGATGTTAAAATTTCTAACAACTAAATTGTGCACCAGTTCGAAACTTCAGAAATTACTAAGAAGCATTCAAATATTAAAGCTTAACTTGTAAAAGTAGTATATTTCTTCACACTTAATTTACTATTTCCAAATAAATCTTTCATCATGAGTGTTTTATAGATATGCTAATTAATTAAAATTCCTGGGGAAAAAAACCCCAAGCAACAACATCTGATTGGTAGAAAATCCAGATGGCAGTATTTTTAATTTAATACAAATGTAAATCAACTGCATTTATTATGACTGATTTGGGAATGTATTTTAATCTTGCAGTAGATGTTAGAATATTAAGCTCAGGACTAGATGGATCATGAAGGAATATCACAACAACTAGCAGGAAAAAAAATTACTTTTGTTTACAGAAATTATAGTTTTATAAATCTGTGGGGTTTTGGTGTTGGTTGTTTTTTTGTGGGTTTTTTTTACCCCCTCAAAATGTTTTATCATATATGTTTGCCTTTCTGGAAATACATGGTAGAATTAGTAAGACTCATATAATCATAGAATGGTTTGGGTTGGAAGGGACGTTAAAGATCACCTAGTTCCAACCCCCCTGCCATGGGCAGGGACACCTCCCTTAAACCAGGTTGCCCAATGCCCCATCCAACCTGGCCTTGAACACTTCCAGGGAAGGAACATCCACAACTTCTCTGTCCAACCTGTTCCAGCCTGTTCACTTTAAAGTGATTACATTTTTTAAAATAAATCATGTTCAAGGCTCGATGAGCTCCCTAATGAAAGAAAACTCTTGCATTTTCTTCAAAAATGATGGAAAAATTCTATTCTAGCGTTACACATCAAATGTCAGATTAGTAAAGACTGGTTTAAACTGTGATGTTTGTTGTTGGCAGGATTGTAATCTTCTTTTGACCTTAAAAATGAGGTAGTGTTATAACTCTATTCGTAGTTTTCAATAAAAGGAAAACAGGAACACACACAGGCATGCACACACACCCATACAGAAAGCCTATTCTTTAGAATACACTGAATAAAAATGGAAGCACTGAAGTTGCACTGAAAAATGATGTCATGATCTTGTTCACCTAAATCCAAGCTGTTAATTTAGCATTTTTTAAAATTTCCATATAAATTTTCATATTATTATGTTCTAGATAAAATGAAATAATCTCATTATTTATTAAATTTAGACTCCCTCCAAAAAACAAATTAAGAATTATTTTCACAAAGTAGAGCAGCAGTCCCCTAAACTCATAAAATTAATCAAAACATTACTAATTATTTCGCATTGATATTTGACACATATTTAACACAACAAACAGATAATATTTGGAGTAGCATCAAAGAGTCTGAAATACTTGCAGTGTGCCATCTTATGTAATGAGGTAGTGGAAAGTATTTAAGGAATCACCATTCAGCTGGTCAGGAAGCAGGAAAAGAAAAAGGAGAAAAAACCTTGACAAGTAGGTGGTGCTCCATCCATCTGAAGCCTTTCACCTAGTCGGCATGTCAGGATCTCATTACCAATCAATGTAAAGCCTGGTTGACACTGGTATCTTATTATGTCTCCTGTTTGGAAAAATAGAACAAGACAAAACACAAAAAAAAAAATGCAAAAGAAACATTAAACAGCAATTAACTGGGACTTTTAGCTTTGAAAACATTATTGATTAATGAAGTTTCTTGCTGCCATATATAATGGGCTAAATGACCTCTGGCATAAACAACTTTGATTAGTCTAAGAAATGTGGTAAATGAGCATTGTGTTGCACACTGTGCTATCTATCACTGTTTTCCACCACATTATTAGTTGTATAGTTTGCTAATTTGTCTGGGTTTGACTGATGCTGTGTGAACCATGTGTCCACAAAGCTCTAAGCAACATAATTTATTGGAAAACCATGATGGAAGTACATAAAGACATAAGATCAAGTTAGTAACCCATACAATCCTGAGGGGAAAAAAATTAAATAGGAACTGGACTTAGTTGATGATATCTAAAATTGGCATGGTGAGAATAAGAAAATGTCATTTTTTTAATTAAGAAATTAAAATTCATATGGATTTATGTACCAATAAAAATAAAAATTTGTACATCCCAACAGTTCTTTTTGGTCCAGTTTACAGGAAAAAAAAAGTCTTTTCTCTATGTTACCAATATAATTACTCAAATACTGGTATATATTAAAAATAAATTTATTTTTCTTTCCTATAATGTGAGTAAAAATAGCTGACCAGACATTTGATGTCTGATCATATAGGTCCTATTTCTTCGATTGACAGGTGGTTAAGTAATATTATTAACATGTCCTAGAAGGTCAGAATGTCATCCTCTCAGATCCACCTAATTTTTATAAATTTGATTTTACCCTTCAGGTCACAAAACCTTGATTCTGGTACATAATATACCATCGTCTACAAGTTCTTTTGTGGGCTTTTTTTTGGTGTTTTTTGTTTTTTTTTTTTTTTTCACAAGAAGACAATGAAAAATGTATTTTAAAATGAAATTAATTAGTAAAAGTTGTTACTGTCTTACTTATATGTGATCTCTGAAAATTTGATCGGATTCAGGAAGTATAGGGAATCTAACATGACAGGTATAATTTGCATCCTGAAAAGCAAGACGTTTCTGTGCATAGCAATCCTTTTTTTTAAACCAATGTTGCTTTTATTTTCTCTTATATTACCTATTTCGAATTCATCATCCTCAGTTAGAACTTCAGCATTTGGTATATTTGTTGGAGGCTGGCAGACCCGGAGCTGGTAGGCTATAAACAGGAAAAAAGCACAGTTGACATTCCCATACTTAGACAGTTAGCATAGCCATGCAAACATGAGTTAATACCCACGTTAGCAGGATAGAAAAAAATATCTATTCATTTACTTTGAAACTTTCAAGAGAATCAAAGGAAAGAAAACATATGAATTTCAGAATTAATACAAAATTGGAAGTTACATCTGTGTTCTTAACTAGTTATTAAATTTCAGTGGCAAAACCCTGTTCATAAATAACTTAAGAAGCTTAGAAGTGATTGTTAATTTTCTCACTTAAGTGATCTCATCTGAAAAGCAAATATTTTTTGTATTATGCAATTGTTGGGTTTTTTTATTTTGTTTGGGTTTTTTTTTACAATATATTTTTACTGCTGAACTCTTCCACTTATGAAACTTTGTAATAAAGACAAGTTTTAGAATCCAAAAGATTCTACCCAGAGGCAGCATAACTGATGGACAGAAGCGTTTTGAATGTGAAAATTCCCGGTAAATGAAGTTCTGGAACACATCTCACCTGCAGATAGGGTCAGAGAATAATTCTGCTTTCAACCTTCTCATTTGAAGTCTCACATGAAATAATATTCTGAGTTTTAACACATGTATGCAACAGCCAGGCAAAACAATTAGTTGAAACAAATGATAAAGAAGACAAGTAGGAACAGTATGCAGAAGCTATATAGCTTTATTTTTTTACAGACAACCTATGAGGATGGGCCTGTGTTTGGACACAGATGAAATTCCTTTCAATGTAAATGCAATTAGGGCAGAAATCCAGCCAAAGAAATCACATTGAAGTATTTATACTGACAGTGTAGTCTTCACACTCATGCTGATCAATGTGTCAAGTATGCCTAGTTTTCAGTGATACTACATTTTCATATGACATTGTTTTATAGCATCTCTCATTAGCAAGGAAACGTCATCTACTTATGGCAGATGATGATTCAGCTTCATTTATACACATCTTTGTTACTTCCTGTGCTTGGACCCTTCTGTAAACAAAGTAGTCAAACTTTTGTCAGTCATAAAATTTATATTTTATCCAGGTAAGATCTTTTGTTGCTATTGAGTCACCCTGTTCCCTAGTCACCCTAGTCGTCTTATTCCACTCCTTTTTGTTGACTGTATAATGAAGAGCCAATTAAGTCAGTGAGTCAGATAGCTAACATACTGCCTTACGATAAAGTAATTTAAAATAAAACACATCAAGCAAGCATGAAACATCTGTGCTAAGAAAAATAATAAAAAATAACTTTAAAAATAATAAAAAATCACCAACATAATTAAAAATAGGTTCAATAAACAATTAATATCATTTATCTCAAATGTCTGTTGTTTAGGGCTATCATTCACTTTAATCCACAAATTATCTATTTTAAATAAATTTGACTCCTCTCACTGCCTTGCCTTTATTGCTATAAATTTTATGTAGCTGATAGGAAGGATCACAGACTCAAGGATACTGAGAGATTTATTTACCTTGACAACATCATTCCAAAAAGTATTTTAAGTTTCTTTGTGCTGCTCAGTTCGTGTCTTTATTAAGCATTAGAGCCCACACTTGTGGAATGACAATTTCCACGATAACAAAAGAAACAAGTACAAAGAGATCAAGTTCTTTAGAGACACTTTATTACTAGGTATGAGCATTTTCACATGTCTTTGATCATATACTGATATATTCATATCAATCCATATATTGATGAACACAAAGGGTCAATTTGTCCTTCACAAACTGCTACGCGCAGTTTAGATGCCCAGATTTGGAATGAAAATTCTGACCCCCCTCTGCCTAATTGTACTGGAGTCTATACTCCGTAATCAATTCAAGTGCTATTGCTGCTGTTTTTTCCATTGTAGGATTTAAGTTTGTTGGGTTTTTTTGCTTTGCTTTGTTTTAATTAGAGTTCCTTTAATACCCCCAATTCTGTCTATTTGTATTCACCTTGGTCTTTACTAAGTCAAAAAGAAAGATTTCTAATCCCAAAATCTGTTTAGGATTCAGAAAACAAACTGTAGTCTGTCCATGTTCCTGGAACAGTCAATCCAATGGGCATTCACAGAGCACCTAAAATCACCTTTGCTTCTGAATCTGTTTCCTTGTAAGGATAGGAATGCAAGAGAACACTTGGCCACAGAAGGTTTGAATGCCTACAAACAGACACAGAACTTGGTGCATTAATACTTATGCATTTTCATTCAGTCAGTATTTAATTCAAGGGTAGTTTAATGTTAACTACACACAATGAACTATACACAGTATAGTTTACTAGCATTGAAATCTCTAGAACAACTTATTTTCTTCAAAATAGTCAAATATCTCCAATAAATTTAATGAACCCCCCCCAAACTTTAAGATTACGAAGGAATTTTAGAAGCATTGTAAGCAGTGAGAAGATGAGCACCTTGGACTGCATGGTCTTGATGCTACCTTCTTGGCTCATACCTCTTCACAGTTTATTCTTTTTTTGCTTCACTACTAATAAATTTAGTATCTGGTCAAGAAAAAAGCTTGTTTTCATCATTCATATTAGTTTTTCATATGTTTGCATTACCTTAGTGGTGGTCAGTCATATTAATAATAGCAAATCTTCTTAGAAAAAGTAATTAAAGTATTTTTTCATGATATTTCTTCCTGCAGTAATTGGCATAGACAGTGAAAAAGTGCAATTTGTCACACTTACCATGGTAACTAAGTACAAAGTAGCCACTGGTAGTAAAGTCGCTGTGGAACTTGATCAGAATCTGATTGGAAGTGCTGTAGACTGATTCTAATGCAGTGTTGCCACTAAATTGTCCTATTTGAGGAGAAGTTTGATCTGGTCCATCCCTAAGAAAAACAGATACAAAAAGACATTTTTGCCCAAACAAATAATTTAATTTCTTCAAATTTTAGTATAATGTAATAAAATTTCTCTAAAAGACATGAGTCATCTAAAATCAGATAAAACAGACACTGATGGCTGAAAGTCTTTTGAAATTCCGTATGTGGATTGGAGTATAGCAGGTAGCAGCTTAGAGGACCATTATACTTCATTAGAAAGCAAGACGCTCCATTCAAACACCTTTTGGAAGTAATATTCTTATTTTTAAAACAAATATTGCAGCACGCTCAAAATGATTGAATTTGTGATTTTACTTCATCTTCCTGCCACAAATCCTGCTCATATTTACTTATTGGTGCTTTCAAATATGGCTATCAGAAAATAAATGAACCTAATACAGCCCATCTCCCCCAGTCCTTTTTGAATTTGGTCATTTCCAGGAAAATCAAGAGATGAATGCTATTTATTTTTTAAAAGACAATGAGTGAATATTGGCTTTGCTTAAAAACAAAATGCTTATACTCTACTGAATAAAATATTCCACTTCAAACCTGCAAGTGGGCTTTAATAAATGCAGATTTTATTTATGATTATTATTTTAAGGATGCTACTTTTAGAAACTCTCTAATGTCAGAATTTTTTAACCTAGCATCCCACCCCCCACAATTAAATGGTATTATGCTCTCATTTACAATTTATAGTGCATATGGACACATAATAATTAATTTAAAGTTTGTTTTTATGACTAGTTCAGAGATTTATGAATCAATTTCTTTCTGAGAGAGATGTGCCATGCATTTTATATAAATTATTGCGTCTCTTTTGCTCAGGTAAACATTCATATAAATGTTGATAGTTTTGACCAAACTGAGTATGACATGCAGCTGACGAATTTCTTAAATCCGTGTTTGTATACACTGATTTATATGATTTTGTACTATTTATTATGATTTAGAAAATACATGTATTGCTGGTAAGATCACTGCTACCTTACAGAAGAATGAAATACTCATTTCAACAGAAAAATTAAATCGAAGTTAGTACTAAATAATAGTGGAATTGCTCAGCGGACAAAAATAATTTTTGTACTTGCTTCCTTCCATATCAGAATTTCTGAAAATTAAAGGTTTAAATTTTCTAATTGTTGTTGGCACAAGATATTTTAAGTTAAAATAATTTCAAAACAAAAAGATAGATATTCTTTGTTTTGAAAATTTTGCAGTAATGCACATTGCTCCTTCCCCTTCTGTTTTATTAGGGAGATTGTATGATTGGAAGAATCATTTGAATTGTGATTAATATGTATTTTCCATTGGAAATGGCTACCAAAATTTATGATCAATTCTGTAAATAAATAATATCCCAGAAGTGGCATAAGCTATTTAATTATATAACCATTGTGCATATAATATGGCTTATATAGGTATATATATCATATATAAATAACAGTACGCATGATATATACATGAATAGCATAACAGAATTTTTAATTTCAGAACATTCTCGCACAAGTGTTGTTAATCTAAATAGGATACAAAACATCTATGAAAAATCAGCCAAGAACACATGACATAAATCTAAGGTTTTACCTTTGTCATGATATATACAAATACTTTACTGTAAGAACTAAGTTTGTAACACAGCCAGGAGTGCAACTGAAAGCACTTGAAATTACTTGGTAGAAAGGAAGAGCCAAACAGAAGAAGCACTAGAAGTGGACAATAGTGTTCTAGTATGTGTGGGATGAAATAGAGAAAAGATGTCTCTATGCACACAAAAGTATAATTTAATTCAGGAAAGATTCTGAAGGTCAGCCTGAATTAGATACACAAAACAAGTGGTGAAGAGTTAAAGGGATTCAATTATCTGAGTTCTATCAGGGCAACAGTCTGGGTACATATTCTCATCAAATTTTGTTTAGACTTCAAGGCAAAGCAATCAAGTATCTGGGATGCAGGACAAGACAGTTTGTAGAACACAATATGAAAAAAACCCAGGACCTACAGAAATGATCACAAAAGTGTGTAGAGAACTCTTTTATATTTAGGAAAGTAGGAATGAAATCCTGAGTTATATGAATTTACATGAATCTAAATTAGATTTCTGTGCCACAGATACATAAAATGAATAATTAATATTCCAAATTGCCTCTCATTATTTTGCACTACTCAGGCCACAAGACTATTCTCTCAACCGGCAGATTTTCAATCTGCAAATTCAATAATCAGTGGATTATTGCTTTAGGCAAGCTTCCAAAAGGTCTTAGCCACTGTTGAAATGTTGTTATGTACTCTTAACAATTTAAAAGAAGCCAGTTTCGAAGAAGTGAAGAAAGTGTCACTGTAGTTTCTTGTATTAATATGCTAAAACATTGTAATACACAGCTGCAGCTGCTTAATATCACTCTTTTCTTTATTACTTCTCTTGATTGTTGATAAGCCATCATAGCATACTTCTGAATGTTTTCTTCATCAAGAAACTGAGGCACACTATTATTGGTTTTTAATTCTTAAGACCAAGACTATGAAACTTCATGTCCAGTACTATCTAGAGAGAATGGTACATTGGAAAACATGGATTAATACAAATCATTCATTTCGCCTAGACAGAACACCAGTGTCAAGGGAAAGATCACAAATATATTCTTTTTAATTCGTACTTTGTTGCATAGTGTCACATGCCGATAAAATAAATGTTAAAAGCGTTTTCTTACCAGACAGTTATGAAATCATATATTGGCTCTGTTTGGAGAACTGTGAAATTGATGTAGATTCCATTCCCAGGTGGCACCCTTACAAGCCAAAGGCAGTCCTGAAAGTTTGGGTACTCGTCCGGGTATCCTGGAGAGTATATGGTGCCATTCATTGCAGTTATATTTCCTCCACAGAGGGCTATAAAAAAGACATTTGTTTTCAAAATATTAGATGCTTCTTGCATTCTTCTTAGATGATGTTGAAGCGATTAAACACATTTGGTACACTATAACTAGATTATGTAAAACCATTGCTGTGTATAGAAAACAAATTTACTGAGCATTTTGCAAAGAGTCAGAAGTTTATTTTGACATTAATGGTCAAATCTAAAAGGAAAAAAAGGTAATTCTTATGTCATAAGTACTATCAAAACTGGAACTAAAGTAATATTTAGACATTGGGTTAAATTATTCCCTGCACAATTGAAAACTACTTTGTTATGGCTTTGTGTAAACACCAGCTACAAATTATCAGTGAAACACATTAATTGCTTTCATTTATTGTTACAAAAAGATAGACAAGCAAAATTATCAGGTGAGAGAAGAGATATGCTAAGTTGGTGGAGGATGGATGGTGGAAAATAAGAGGGGAATTTGAAAATGAAAATACTGTGCGCAACAATCTGAACAGCAATTTTGCATTTCCTGAGACAGATTCTGTTAGACAAAGAGTCCTTTCTGTAATTCTTGTTGAAGTGCAGTAATTTTAGATGTCTTACAGTGCAAGATTGACCATAGAGCTTTTGGACTTTCATAACTATGCATTTCAGGAAAACTATTAGTCCAAACTATATGATTTTCTCCACAGATGTTTCAGATGCATGTTGAATATGACACTACTCTGTTACTACAGAATAGAAATTATGTTATAGAAGTCTAGTTCTGGAAAAGTGAGAAGAGCCTAAAATGGTATAATTTGCTTTATTTTGCATACATTCCTCCCCAGTCCACCCCAAACAGTCATGGAATGGCAACGTAGATGCCATAAAATATGCTTAAGAACCTCTAACCAGGGAACAGGCTGTTGGAAATATAGGTTTGACATATAGGAATTATGCATTGTTTGTATTTAGTAAAGCATGTGTTATGGTTTTTATATATACTTTGGTGCTGAACTGTAGGTTAAGGAGACTTTCATAGTCACATCTCATCCATTCAGACTCAACAGTTGGTATAATGCTTTTCTTCAGCTTTTAGCTTCAAAGTCTTGAGGGGTTTTGAGCAGTGCAGATAGAATTGATTTTACAACAGGTTCTTAGAGAAGTGAAGACATGGGCTGATGACTGTCAGACAATGAGATTTCTTGGGAAAAAAGGCAACGTATTCCAAAAGGATGAAAGTGAGGGAGGTGGGTTAAGAAGGATCAAAGAGTGTTAGATTGTGCTGAGCACAGTTTAGAGGGATTTTAGCTGCATGAGGATGCAAGAAGAGAACAAAACTGTTTAAACAGGAGCCACATACATTGATATTTGATTCAGATTGTCTGCCTCAAGAAGTCTGAGGCATTAAACAAGTCTTCATATATGCTGCCTTGCAATAAAGATATTAAAGCAAATACAAATTTAAAACATACGGTACATTTCTGGAACTAGGCATATACAAAAAAGCCCACTTCCTTTTAATGCTTTTGAACACAAGGCCTTTATCTAAAATTAGACTAAGTACAACCAGAACATACCTAATTATCTTTTTCCTTCAGCAATAAAGAAAAAAAAAACAAACCCCGTACTCAAAAACATTAGTAGGATATAAAAATGTCAGACACTCTTTCCTAAAAATACCACAGTATTTGCACAAAGCCCCATGTAATTTAAGAAATTTCTCTGGGAGCTGAGTAATGTTGGCAGTCTGTAACCATGCAGCACGGCACACATGTTAGATCACCATTATCAATTTGGTTGATTTTTTTATATGCATCTTTTCATATCATATTAAGTAGAAACAAAGAACTTCTAGCCGCCATTCAGGAATTTCATCAAAAGTGATACTCAGAACAGTAACATACTTGGGGCATCTTAGAATTTACTAATTAAATTCTGGGTTCCAGTAAGGTAATTCAAAGAAACATAATCACTCCATTCAGTAAATTATTTGTCTGGATTCTGAGGCACAGAAAATACAGCTAAGTAATAGGGAAAAGCTAAGCTGTTTAGCAGTTAAGACATGAACCATTACTATTCCCTCAGGATACAGAAAACAGGGGTTAAAACTTAATTGTGATGAATTAACTTCTTCCCCTTTCAAAAGAGAGACAGTGTAGGTGTCGTCTCTCCTTTATATGATAAGGCTTCTCATTCTGAATTCAGTATCAGACATGTCTTAATTTAGCTACCACATCCCCCAGAAATGCCTGTGGCTCACTGACTCCAGAAGGAATTTTCAGTAATGAAGTTTTTAATTTAAGTACCCAAATTTACATAGATGATTCAGAATTCAGAACACAAAAAATCCAGAAAAGAAGGCANTTTTTTTTTTTTTTCTCCAGGCATTCCTCTTCAACTTGCTTGGTATTGAGGATTCTGTTCTGAATGCTGAATTTTTACCATTCAATATAGAGGGAAGTTAGACCTTTAACTGAGGTCCTGAGTACCCCTCCTGAAATTGTGGAGGGTCTTTACGGCATATGAAAGTGGGCACTCAACATCTTGTACAGAACTCATCTTTGTGGAAACCTATCTTTAGGGATATAGAGAGCTTTACAGCCAATAATTTATTTGCTAAATGTATTTGGATCTTGTGGTCCCAGGAGTGTAGGATTTGGGGACGACAGTTTTGGATATGAAGTATCTTTACTGTGTCTGTTTTTCCAGGAACCTAATATTGCCGTCTGAATGTTGCCACGATTGTGACAAACCTGGAGGTTCCAGAAGAAAGTAATTATTTCATACGGAAGAAAATTCAGTCCTCAGTTACACAAATAGATTTTGTGGTGCACAGATATTTCTCAAAGATATTTCTGTGTTACCAAAACATCCATTCTTGTCTGTCTCAAGAGTCGGTTGACACTGGATGACTGACCTTCTTTGCCTGCTGCTTAGGTACATGTTCCTTTCAGCATAGCTAGGGATAAGACAAACACCTCTACAGAATCATCATACACATTCATTCTGTCTCTTTAAAATTTCAGCTATGTGCCAGCCACAGTTCCTTGAATCTGCTTACCTGCTGGAAGCATATCAGTGCAAAAAAATGTAAAAGGTTAAAAAACATAGCCTAAAAAAATTTCCATTCACAAAAAATATGGGTAGAAAGGACTTCAGACAGCATTGATTGGAGGATGACTGCACTTTATGCCACCTTTGTTCTAACTGATAAGACAGAATGTAAGTGGCCAGAGTTGGGAAATTCAATTTTTCAATCCTTTTTTCTTGATTCAGTGCACAGCTTTTACTTTGTAGCACCACCTAGATTAAAAAGCAGCACAAGTCTCCACCCTCCAGACCTTAATCCTAACCTTCCAAAAATAAACTTATTATCTCAGATAAGTTTTCAGAGATTTCATATTTCCATGAAACATTTCAGCTTCTCTGCAAAAATTTTCACATGCAAAATTGAATACTTCCTCTGCAAAGACCACAATACAAAAATACAGGTCTCTATAAATGGAAAAGCTGAAATTATTTCAGTTAACAGTCCTTAGGAAGACTTACAAATAATGAAGGGTTCATAGGTCACCCAGAACATACCTTCACATCTGGGGAGAGGATGATTCCAGTTACGACTGATGCCATGAAGACAAGTTAGAGCTGAATTTCCAATTAATGTGTAGCCAGGAAAACACTCAAATGAAATAGTTTGTCCCACAGTAAAGTCATTCCCAATGACAAAACCATTACGAAATGGTCGAGGGTCAGGACAGCTTTGTAGCTGATATGCTGAAATAAATAAATAATATTAATGGGGAAAAAAAGGTAAAATACAAATTCTCATTACTTCAAAAATAAAAGCTGGTCATTGGTCCTACACCAGGAGAAGCACAGTGAAACATTCCCACAGCAATTCTGTAACTATGCATAAAAATTAATTTCCAATTCCAAATCTCATAAGGAAAACATAATACTATAATGAAAGTTTAAATGATCTTACGTTCTTTACTCTTTGATAATGTGTAATATGTGTGTGTGTGTATAAACAAACAAAGAAACAAACAAATACCTGACAACCTACCTTACAGGTCTTTGGAACAGAGCCCATGAAAGCAAAAATGAGAAAAGCCTCTCAATTTTATCTTTTAATTTTAGTAAGTACAGGAGTACTGAACTAGAGAAGGAGACAGTGGAAAGGAATTTAGACTTTGTGTTTTCTCCACTTAGATCTTCAAAAAGGTGACTGGCTCTTTAAGACTACAAATTGCTTCCAAGTGCACCCTTAAGTACACCCTAATCAAAATGGATCCAAACTGCTGACAATGAAAATTAAAAAGGCTGTAGAAGAGTATCTAAACTAGAAGCATGGGGAAAAACTAACAGGTACAGGAGACTGATGTGATGCCATGATAGGGAGGAGGCTAACAGACAATGCACCTTTAAAAAACATGTAGAAGAATGACAAAGAGCAGAATTAGAGTAAATAGGAAAAGCAAATCAGGTAGCCTACACTGCACATTGAGTGATGCATACCGTGTTAAGGAAGAGAACAAGGGCCAAACTAGGAAGCCCTTTCACACCAGTACAGGAGCCTAACACACAGGAGGTTGGATCTAGAATGCTTGAACCAACCAAGAGCCCTGAAGGGAAAGGCATGGCATAGAGCAGCAGGATGCAGTGTTGCCAGGTAACCACCTTTCCAAGACTAAGAAGGCAGAGACTTCCAGGTGGGAGAGCAGCACTGTTGCTTTATTAATTACCACAGAACAAAATATTACCAGAAAAAAAAAAAAAAGGAGCACTATAGAATACTCATAGGTGGAATTTAAGACTCCAGAAATGTAAGTGTAGTATTGAACTGCTTCTACAAACGCCTAAACAGGAAAATGATAGTGAACAGGAAATGTTAAGTAAAATTAGAGAACCTGCAAAAATATGACAGGTAGTAGTAATGGAGTATACCCAAATATCCACCTCACCAAGATGACTTGAAGAAATAAAATTTTGAATGCAGGAAATAATTGTTTCCTAGAACAAGCAGTTTGAGAGCCCCCAAGAAAATATGTTCTTTCAGATTTGAACCAGCTTGGTACTCGAGCTTTCGTTAGAGAAGTATTCATGGGAGAGCTGCTCCATAATAGCAGTCATAATGTGGTTTGATTGTACTGGGAAGGAGCAAGTCAAATAAATCCAGCACAGGGATATTCAATTTTCTGGAAAGGAAATTATACAAAAATGAAGTAATGCAGATTGGAATCTGCTAATTGACACTACTTTATAAGACCGGGTAAAACATGTTCTACTGTTCAGAATTAAAAACCCACTGAAGTGGTTCAGAAAAATGCCCGTGTGACTGAGTAGGAAAGTTAAAGAAGCTACAATAGGGAAAAGGTTGGCATTTAAATAATGAAAGTCTGCCTTTCCAAAACATCATAAAACATAGCCGATCAAATTTAAATAGAAAATAAAGAGAGCAAGAATATTTGGAGGAATGCCTTGCAGAAAATGTCTCAGCTGATCATAAAAAAATTATTTGACAACATCAGAAGCAAGAAGTCAGCTAGGGAACTGATGGGACAATTCATGACAAATGAGAATAAAAGGGACTTTTATGGTTTAGGATGCCATAGAGCAAAAAACTCTATAACTTCTTTGTATCCATCTTTACTGCTGAAGATGGTGTAGAGATTACCAAAAAAGATACAGTGCTTGTATTACACAGGTCTAAGGCACTAGATCAATGTGAAGTAAATACAAAAGTACTAGCCAAACAGGTAAGGCAAAGGACCAGGAGCAGATGGCTTTCACCCAGAAGACCTACTGAACCAACATACATATCATATCATTTGAAGATCTGATCTAGAGGAGTGGTGATTTCCCAATGTAAATCCTATCTATGTTTAGAGAGGATCCTTGAATTTACAGACAGTAAGTCTGACTCCTATACCTAGTAATATGATACAGCCTATAATAATGAATAAAATTACTGAGCACATGGCTAAACAAGGTTTCTTGGGGAAGAGATTGGGGGTGATATAATTGAAGTTCACAAAAATCATGAAGACAGTGGAAAGGCTGAATGCAAAAAAGCCGTCAAATCCCACAGTAATAGAATTAAGAGTCTGACAACAACTGTGGATGCTGGGAGAGTGCAAAAGAAACTACCTAGGCTTCTGTGCTGTTAAGTAGCATTTCTTTTTGCCATTTGGAAATACCATACTGTGCTAGTGGAGCTTTTTTTCTGATCCAATAGGGGTTTTCTGTTTTTACATTCTTACATTTAAGGAAGAGGAGAAATAAACCTGTCTATAACTTTACTTGTTTTTCTCAGAAGAATTGAAAGGCTCTATAATGAACTTTGAATATCAAATATTTCATAGCAAACAAGAAAGATTTGAAAATAAGCCTCTCTCACACATGTTGGTGATCTTCTCCAAGAAGATTTGAAACATTGACTTCTTATCACAAACTGAGAATAAATATGCTATGCAAAATATACAAAATCAGAAGATCACAGATTGTATATGTTTGAAAGAAACAGTTCTGTCTTGTGAGGTTAAAAACAGATAAGAACTTTTTTCCTGTTTTTAAAATTCTTTGACAAATAACAGTACCTGCAAAGTCATTACTGTTACTATTAATAGCAGTAATACTATACGCTCTTAAGTTTTTTACTACCCTCTTAGCAGTAGATTTTAAAGTTCCTTTTCTGTTACAAATTGTATCTTATTCCAAAGAAGAAACGAATAAAATCTTACCAGGCAATTTAAGTCATAAACTGACTTTTTCTTTAAAAGCTAACACTTTTTACAGTGGCTCACTTCCAGGGTGCTGCATAGAGTTAAAGTCAATTTGGACTTATTACTATTGAAAGAGTAATCGGAGACTTCTCTAAAGTAAAAACTCTTTAAATCATCCTTTGACATTATTCATATCATGAAAAAAGGTATAGTTTAAAATATACATTTGACCTTTTTTGTGAACAGCGATGATATAATCCCTTTTAAATGATCTGCAATTATATAAATAAAATTATGATCTTGCAGTCTTCACCAGCTCAGCATGACCTATTTGAGTACAACAGAACAAGAACCTTCCAATGATATTGCCAATTAGGAAATAAAAAGGATTTGGAGATTTGTGAGTTGGCATTATTCTGTACTAGCCTACATGGACTCTAAAACAATACTTAGATCTTCCCCTTCCAGACACAAAACTGAGATTCCCATATGCTTATAAAGATCGAACAATAGACATGGTTCCTTTGTAAAGCCATGCAATGTAAATTAATATGCCAACCAAATTCAGATATGGGAAAATATGTTTGCCTACATTTGAACTGCTTTTGAAAGAGAATATGCAATTATTTTTCCTTTTGCATCTTAATTTTCTGCATTCTTTTGTTTGATCTTGATGCATAATATTTTGGTTTGAAGCTACAACATCTTTTATTTCATGTTTATCTTTTAGGAAGCCAAAGTAAGAAATAACCTTTATCAGCCACCTTATTCTCACGTAAGAATGTCAAAATCTCACCTTGATATACAATATGAAATCCTTGTTTGTTCTGTGAGTAATCACTGTGAAAGTATAAGCTGGTTTCATGAGTCGTGCTGAATAGGGAGGCTGGTAGCTGAGGGCCACTTAGTCTTCCAATAACAGTGCTAGTTTCTGTAGATCCACTCCTAACTTCTAAGTAATCATGTATAGTCTCCGTTGAGAAATTCACAAATTGCAAATGGACACCTGAAAGACATAGTCAGTAAATAAAAGCCAGCAGTATCAATACCAGGAGGGAAAATAAAGTATGTAAATTTTACACTGATAATATCACAAAATAACGTAACCAGTAGAAATGCGTGTGTTACCCTCCCAGATGCAGTCCATGGAATTCAGTCTGAAGCATTCTTCCTCCTCGTGCATTACTAATTCTGAGAGACTGGCAAGGTAAGAAATGCTAACGCTCAAAGATTAATATGATCTAAGGCATTGAACTGTGCGTTATTTATATGCCATATATTTATATGCCTTATTGTTGTTTGTGCATGTAGGGAAAATTTGAGTTTTGAACATTGAATACATTCAGTTTAGTTAAATCGTTCCTGTTTTCAATTGCATAAAAGAGATGCCAGTTCTATTAAAAGAAAAAATGTTTTGTGTGCCACACCTGGAATAAAACAGTGATGAAATTCTACCCCAGAGATAGCTGCATTTCAGTTGTACATAAACTGATCTCTCTCATCCTATATATATTAAAATATATCTCAATATAAAAAATAATAAGGAACAGTAAATATTATGCATGTAATATGGATTACACATGCATTGTAAAGGTATGTGGAAGGAGAGTGTCTGGTCCCTTAAGGGTATCTGGTCAAGGACATTTTTCAATGAAGCAAAGGAAGATTAGAAAAGGAGGAAGCCATAAATAAGTACACACAGGGACGCAAATCTGAGGGAGGCAGTAATGAGAACCAAACCTGGTCAATCACATTAATTGATGAGGTTGAGTGAGAGTGTGAAAATGTTTATTCCAGTGAGGTTATCTGATCAGGGACTTTATCAGTTGGGAAGCCAGCAGAAAAGGGGGAAACCATAAACCAATATATATAAAGACACACACCTGACAAAGCAAACATTGAACCAATGATAAGAAACAAACCTTGCCAGTCACACTAACTGATGGGCTGTCAAGAAACTACAGGCACAACTTCCAGGAAGATCAACCTGGACTTTGCAACTGATAAGACTATAAACCAGGAGACCCCATACTGGGAGGGCTGCAGGAATGGACAGACCTATAGAAAACCCTGAGGGGATGCACAAGGAAAAGGGGAACAGAGAGACACAAAACCTGGGGTAGGCAGAAAAGGGCATAAAAGGGGCTGGTTGCCTGTAGAATGGGGCAAGTGAGTACATTTTTCTGGCTGAATCCTGTACCTGATCACCAGTCTGTCATGTCATGTCATGTCATATCATATCATATCATATCATATCATATCATATCATATCTTCTTATTAAATCTGTTCTTAACTATCTCTCTGTGTAATCTCACTCTCTATCCCGAGTGTACATGTGCTGCAAGGACTAAGTGCCAGATGCTGGTGAGACCCATATCTGAGTGGAATTTGGTGCCAGCTGCTGGTGTCAGACCAGGGGTGTGAGCGCCCTGCAGCCTGTGCTGTCAGCTACTGGAGCGAGTGAAAGGCCGTAGCTCTCTGCACCTACAGATGATATTACAGGGGCTCTGAGCAACCTAGTTGAAGATGTCCTTGCCCATGGCAAGGAGGGTTGGACTAGATGATCTTTAAAGGTCCCTTCCAAACTATTCTATGATTCTACCATTCTACAGACCTTGTGTCCAGAATGCCAACTAATGGGGGGACTAGTATGAGTGGGCTGGGTGCCAGCTACTGGAGTCAGAGAAGTGCTGCTGGTGCCCCTGGCCTGAAGTGAGTATGAGGGCCTTTAACTTTCAGCCACTGGAAGAAAACTGAAGAAAATGCTCAGCAGCTGACTAGTTACAGGACTCTTTAAACATTTTCCTGTTCATACGTATTTCTATATAAGTTACAACAAAGTAGAATTTATGTTTTGTCTGGAGTTAGTGCAACTATGGAATGATAATAGAGAACTTTCATTAAGAAGATGATTGAGTCCTACAGGTGTTTCTGGCAAAGACAATCAACATGATTTTATATAAAACTGAAAGGAATATAATGTCAGATTAATTATTGAAACATCATGAATAATTTTGTAACTCCTAAGCTGTAATAGCTAAATAGTGTTTGTCACTTTCTTTTAGAGCTTTCTCCCCAGATACCTGTAAAGTTTATGAATGATTTTCTGAAATATGTAACATGTTATATACTACAGAAGAAAAGGTTGGCGCATAATTAAATTACTGATGCCTTGATAATTTCTGTCTCTCTGTATCTAAAGAGAGTCTATATGTGATAAGAAAGCTTCTGTTGATAAGTGTCATTCTTTGACTTTGCCAGACTTTCCTTCACAGAGAATCCAGTTATACTCAAACTTTGCTCTTTCTATATCCATGATATTTGTAGGCTTGGCCTTTTATTTGATCCTGTGAACGAAACACTTGTCCAAAGTTCAAGCTGTCATTAATAACTGCCAACTCATGCTATCTTGCTGACATTTTTTTTCTCTTTCATCCACTTTGTTTGACACCAAACCAGCTCTAACATATTTTTTTCCATCATTCTGCTCTCTGTACTCTACTGTCTTTCACTACAAGTTCCTGAACCATACCAATCTTACAAAGTATTAATCCTTTGCTCAGCCTGTAGCACCTGCCTCTGTTTGCCTTAGACTTCGGCTTGTTAGACTGTTTTTTTCTATGGCTTTTTGCAGTTTGGACACCCCTCTTGAATGAGAATCTCATATAGTTATATATAAAATCTAACCATAAATCTCAGAAAGAATAGCAACAAATCATATAAAGTAACCTTGTAAGTTGAAATCAACATAGTGTCATTGGTTTAGATTACACCACTAGCTAACATAAAGTGGGAAAGCTTATGATCCGTAACATCTAACTGGGAAAAAATATTTTTAGAAACACTTAAACAAGTGAAAGCCTATAGAAGGTTCCCATGATAGTGTTTTCAAGTTTTTGTATTTACTACTCAGAAGAGTTAGATATATGTGCCTCTATTAGATTAGAACCACAGCATCACTAAAACCAGTTTTAGTCATCACTTTTTCAAATTTTTTTTTTTTCATTTTTACAAGGAATTTTTACTTTAATTTTCAATTCAGTTTTAGTCATATCCTGTTTAGGAATGGTCAAAACTGTCAAGCACATTTCAATCTGTGCAGTTTTAATTTTCTTCCAGAAATATGAGCATTTAGTTTTCCTATACACGAACTGGAAAACTAGCAGGGATCTGATGGGATCTGAAGATTCCAGACAGCACTATGACTCATGATGAAACTGTCACATCAAGCTGTTTAAAATTCAGGTAATGGCAGAATGAAAGTATTGATGCTAATTCTATAAAATGCTAATACAAAAAAAAAAATCAATTATTGACTTGAATATTGTGACCTTTGAACAAAATGCAAACATAAAAGTTAGATTCTATATGAAAATCCCTATCCTGACATAATGCACTTCCCACAGATAGATTCTGTTGAGTCAGTGTTACTGAATATTTAATATTATTCAGTTTAAATAAACCATGCACAACAATTGGGTTTCATTTAAATGATAAATGAACCAGGCTCACGGGACTTATAATCAAAAAGACAACAAAAGTTATTTTATAAAGAGGAGAGAAAGAATCTGAACAGATGCAGAAGGGAAAAATATTTGGGATGTCACATTCAGTTACTGTGGAAGACGCAGAAATTTTGTATCATCTAGTAAATAAGATGACAGAAGATGGCAAGTATAAAATCGAAAACAGTGAGGCATGTCTGAAAACATAGTATGCAATTCAACTAACATATAAAGAAAAAAAATCAAAGTGCATGTGCTCCTACAAAAGTGCCACAAGTATAAAAATTCAGATGGGACAACTGTATAGGCTAGATTTGAATGTAGATTTTGCAATGATAGATATATAGGATCCACCCAAAGTTGCTCAAGGGGTTAGCTAATGTAATTCAAACGCGGGTATTACCTATGCAAAATCATGATGATAGAAGTTCTGGTGACCATAAAAAGTCTGAAGATATAGCCACCTTTAAGACAAAAAAGAGAACCTGGGTAATGGCAACTGCAGGTTCACTGCAGTCCACAGAGAGATTATGGAACTTGTCTAATTGAAGGCAATTTCCAAACACATAAAAGACAAAAAGGGACTCAGAAGCAGTCAACAAGGATTTACTAACAGAAAATCAACCATTATTTCCTTCTATGACTAAACTGACAAAGGGAGAACAGTGGATATAATATACTCTCACTGTGCTGTGACTTTGGACTCAGTCTTCTATAGAATTCTCATCTGGAAGCTGAACATATATGAATTTGATGAATGGAGAGGAAGTAGGTTAAAAATGAATGGAACTTCAAGGCTCACAGAGCGATAATCAGTCATTGATCAGTACAGTTCATAACCAGTAACAAGTACAATATTCTATGGGCTGATATGAGAACTTACACTATTCAATGTCTTCATGAGAGACCTGAATAATGAGAATGCATCCTCAACAAATTAGTGGAGGATACTAAACCAGGGGACGTGGATGATATACCAAATGGCACAACTTCTGTCCAGAGAAACACTGAAAAAATGGAGTGTTGAGTAAACAAACCCTTAAAGGTTTGCACAAGAAGTGCAAAGTTCTGCATCTGCCACACAACAACTTTGCTGGAACAGGCTGGAAATTAATTAGGTAAGTAGCAGCCCTGCTGAGAAGGACCTGCCAGTCACAGGGGACTTGATCTAGTGTTACTGACAACTTCACTTTGAGTGGGAAGCTTGACAACTTTGAGTGGGAGGCTTCTAGAAGTCCCTTCCAAGAACATTTCTATGCTGCTGCAATATTCACCTAGGATATGCAAAGAAGCTTAATAATACAATAATGAACTCAAATGTAGCTTTAACTTCTTCTGAACTGACTTGTTTTAAAATAATCATGATAGCTATTTATTTGTGTTAGGTTTATGACCTCACAAAGAGAAATCAAGCCCATCAAGTTAGGAAATTCTAATTAAACAATTTATCAGAAAATTGTAGTATATGTTAAATGAAAAACCAAGAACCTTGTAGCTTTTCTATTCTATATCTTTCTTTTAAGACTTTGATAGTTTCTTTAAATGAATTGTAATTCTTTTTTTTTGCCAGGATATTCACAATATTTTAAAATCTATGTTCAGTGTTTTGAATCTATAAAAATCCCAACAAATTTAATCTATGAAAGAATACATACCAAAACCAATAGGCAGCTTTATTGTCCATGTGCAATCCAAACTGCTAGGATAGTTGCCAGGAAACCCAGGACTGAGGATCACTCCACTGAAGTCTGACATGCCACCACCACATTGTGCTGTAAAAAAAAGCAAAGACATTTTTCAGAGGAGGAGACTAAGCTAAAACTTACTCCAGAACATTGAAGACCCTTCCAACATTAATATAACGATAACTAGGTTTATATTTCAAAAAATACACAAACGTTCTTCTGCCACTAGATATCCGTAACAAAGTAATTACAAGTAGGAGCTTTACACATATGTAACTACTCTGAATTGATTAGGTTTTAGTTTGGGGGACGCATGCACCAGCACCAGAGAACAGATGTTTACTCTGCACTCTGTGTGAACCACCCTTGTGAACAGGCAAGAGGCACAAGTTAGCTCATAGCAACATTGACACAATTCCACATCAGCTTGTTAAGGGGTATCTGAATAATATAAGGTAATAATGTATTTTCAAAAGATTCTCTACTCAAAGATTCTGTACCCTTCTGTATTCAAAGCATTTCAAGAGGCCTTTTAAAAACATTTGCATCCTGCTGTTCTAAAAACAGGCTTAGAAAATGTACACACACACATATTTCTAGAAATCAAACTAAATCCATATTTGAACTTAATTTTATTTTTTTTTCAGGCATGACACCAGTAAATAGAGTAACAACACTTTGGTATTAGATTTGAAATGTTAATTATGGTAAATACAAATTTGTTTATCCGTATTGTCCAATTAACGACTGCTACATCCTTTGAAACACAATTAAAAATCATTACTTGCAAAAAAGAAGGGGAAAAAGAGGAAAGTAAACCCCCTGAAAATTTCAGCACAGTATCTTTCTCTTCAGAATTTACCATAGAGCAGTGCAATTATCGTATCAGACTTCCTAGACATATGTTAATGCATAATGATAGAAACCAAAGACTAACTCCTGAAAATATTCTTACAAATATCTGAATCTTGTTGAATATTTATAAATTCTAAGCTGACAGAGCTCAGTACCTCATAGGAGGTTTTTAACACCTCACAGGATTAAGAACAGGATTATGAGAGGCAGCTCAAGAAGATATATAATCTGTCTCGAAGAAAAGCAAAGTACAAAATCTTTAATGAGATCTGCAGTATCCTACTTTCCATACATTCAAGATTACAAATACAGATGACTCCTGCTTTTAGGGAACCCAAGCAAAAAGGCATTTCTGTATAGTGAAAGGGAGTGCAAATAGAGTTTTACATCCCTCACATTTATTCATCTTATAAGATGAATATTTTTAAATGCATTTCAGATGTTTAATTTGAGCTTCTGGCAGGATTCCAGTGCTTCTTCCAATAATATAAATATGGTCATGTATATAGTTTAATTCGAAAAATAATGTATCTTCTTAAATTGGGCAGACACACCTTGCATTGAACTTATTAGAGATGAAAATGTAACACTATTTCTGTTTTAGTATTTTCTATAATATTCATCACTGCTGTGGAAATGATTCATAAATAAATGAACTATGTTTCCAAGGGTCTCTGGAGGTCTCATGACTGATAGTCAATTTATGATAGATTCTGACTAAAACATATTTAATTCTTTCTTCTTTGGATTGGACATTTCGGAAAAGCTTTGTGAAAATAGATGTGAATTATATTTTGAAAATCTTCAGCTTAATTTGACCATTTTCACTTTTAATTAAGTCCTTCTGGTTCTCCCTATTCTTTCTCCTATACGTATCTCTCTTATTTTTGAGTTCTCTGACTTTCTCATTCTGGCATATTAAGAAAGTTTATGTATGCTGATCGTACCTAAACATATTGGAATCGGATAATTCCATCTTCTTACTGGTCCAGGCATACAGGTGATATGTGAATGTCCCTAAAACAACACAATATTTGGTTATTCATATAATAAAAAATATACAATATATGGCACATCATTAGTATTTCAACAAAAATAATTTATAATTTTAAACACCATCAATATATATAAAAACAATAAGGTATAACATTTATATTGTACACAGTGCATTGTATCATACCTTCAATATAACTGAGAAGACTGTAGTCTTAACTATGTGACTGTTAGCTCACTGAACAATTGTGTCTATACAGTAAAACACTGTCCCGATGAATTCTATAATACCAGCTTTAGTATAGACCATGGGTCTAGAAACTAAAGGTCTAGTTGGAGAAATGTTTACATGGTATTGATTTGCATCATTTGTAGAGCATGATAAAAAGTTGTGAACTACATACATTATACAGTACTGACTTTACATCTTAAATTCATAATACCTATTATAAATGCAGTCCTTACCCTCACCCCCGGAACAGTTGGCTTAAGTTGCCAAAAGCTGAGTTATTTAGGGAATTTCTTTACAACATGTGTCCCTTTTCAGCAGATGAGGTGTCATGATTTCAAGGCAATCTGTTACAGACAAGTTCCAAGACCCACCAGAGTGAACCTCTGTGTTGTCATCATCCTCATGTAATAGTAATTGTCTTCCAGAGACAGCAAACGAAAATGAAAAATCTTAAGAGAAAACTGTACTTGGGATACCCTGCAATACCATATAGTATACACTTTAAAATGACCTAGTAGAAAAAAATCAGTAGCTTTTAGCCTGTTTGTTCAACCTTCATATGAAAAGTTAGGATTTTTGTTGTTTTGTTCTGGTTTTTTTTTTTTTTTTTTTTAATCTCCTTGTCAATTCAGAGCCTGTAGCGTTTGTGGGAACAAAGTATCTCTAAAGCATCCAGGGTAACTCTGAATATTTTGTTCATCACTCTGCAACCCATTCTTTTTCTCTCCTAGAAGAAAAATAAAGACACTTTCTCCATAGTACAAGTACGCATATCTGCTCATTGCTAGAAGAAAAAAAAAAAAAAGTGCCAAAGTCATACTGTATAAGCTAGGAAAAACAGTATGGAGGGAAGAGGCTTTACATGTGTGTTTGCACACTCTGTGCTCCAATATTCTTTGTATTTTCTTTATTTCAGTCATTTACTGTGTCTTGTCTGCTCACACATTTGTATTTAAGTATGAAATTAAAACAAACAAGAAAAAAATAATTGACAGGTTGTTGCAAAGAATTACCAGCTAAAATCAGGCAATATAAGAAGTAAACTTCAATAGTCATTGTCACAGCTGAAATCACAGAACATTTTAGCTATTCTTGAAATGCTAGAAGTCTGCAGACATTACTAGAAACTCTGTCTTGAAGGGGAAACTGGGATACAAGTCCCACATTAAAAGAACAGTTGATATCTGGAAGCAGACAAGTTTATTTAGTTTCTATCACAATACATAAACTGCAGCTTCTAAAAAAATAGTTTTAGTCCAAAAAAGTAATTCAGTTTCTATTTTTGATGCAGTACATACGACCCCAGTATTTAGGTCTTCACAGAATTATGGAAAATAAATCTTTGAAATTATTAGTGTTTTTAAAACTTCCGTTAGTTAGTCTGACATTCATCAACATGTGTTACAGGCCAGACTGATGTTAATGAAGAAAGAAAGGCAGGTAAGTTATCCTTTTGCTATTTTCCTCCAAAGGTATCAGTAACTCCATTAGTGGTTAATCATGTGCTGTTATATACAAACCATTTTCTCCCTTTAAGACTGCTCTTTTTCTATGCATAGGTAATGTGATTTTTTTCTCTCTTTTTACAATCTCAAAGAGCTAGATAAAGTGGAAACTGTAGAGCCTGCAGAGTCACGAAGAAACTTTGTTGAAAATACTAACCTATCAGTTGGAGCCTCAGTCCTTTCTGGGAGCATCAGGTGGAAACAATATTGTTTTGGATTTGGTTCTACACTGTGACTGTACAAATTTTTGAAAATATTTTCAAGAACTTTCCTGGAGGCAGTCAGATTCCTACCGGTTATATATACTAAGTAACTCAAAGAGGCAAATTAGTCACAGATTACCACCACTGCATTGCCTCTAGTTATACCTTTTGCAAATGGAAGACCATAGCAAATTTGCCTGGCAAAAATACACCCATATTTGAAAACCTTTTTCGATAAAAAACCCCAAGAAATTTCTGAAGGACAGAAATTGGTACTATCTGATTTACTGAGAAAAAATGATTATTTTCTTTCCCTTTCTTTGTTCTTATTTCCCCTCTTCACTTACTTTCTTTATCCTTCTGTACATAGAGAACTATTGATAATTGCTCATCAAGTGATTTAGCTTAATTTGCCAACACTGCATAGCTCAACTATGAATACCAAAGATGACATCAATACCAGATAACAACTTATAATCACTAATGCAGAGGAAGCACAGAGCCATATACTTCCGATGGAATATTTGGATAGTTGCTAATTTAACATTTGGCAGAAAAGCCTACCAGTCCTGCAAGCTTATCACGGGTCCACAACTCCTGAAGAGCTCAGTGTCTATTTCATATTGACAGACTCAAACATAACCATGTTAAAGAACAAAAAGGCACCATTTGAAATTGGAAACTTGGCTCACCTGAAGAGAATAACCCTGATCACACTGGAAAGACACCACATCTCCAACCATGTATCTGTCTCCAATTTTGATCCCATTGCTTGGGGTCTGTGGTTCAGGACAAGAGTCCAAACCTATAGCTGTGAAAAATTGAGAAGTTTAGACATTCTAAGGAACATCAGATCTGTTTTTAGATTCACATATAATTTCTGTGTACACTGCACACAAGCACAATGCATTGTTTAAGGAACGTTTTAGGAAGCCCTTGGGTGTCAGCAGTTCATCTGTGGACAAGCAAGTGGCACACTATTTTGGAACAACTGTTATATAAGGAGAAAAACCTTCTTTCCCGAGTAAAGGAAAAGGCAACAAACACTTCCCAACAATCAGTAGTCTCAACTCAAAGTCTCCTCTATATTTCCACTATGTCTTGCCTCAGTTGCATTCATTTCTACCTCCAATCTCACTCCTAATTACAGCCTACCTAATTCAAATTGGAGCACCTCCGCTTTCCTTTCCCATAATCTGTTCCAGGGGATCCCGGCCAATATCACACCAAGTGCAAAACACAGGAAAACCAGTGCAAAGCACAACTGCACACCTGCATTCAATCCTTCACAGGTCTGACTCTACCATTCATGCACACACACACACAGATTAAATATTTACATCAAATTTCACCTAATCTGCTATTTTTAATGATTTATCTAAGTATCTCTTCTATTGGAATAGAATTGAGTTTGCCAAGAGAATGTATGCTGTTTTTATGGTCATCAAAAAGAGAAATAAATAAATTCTTCTTCATTGCATCTACACAGGAAGATCCAGGAATATACAAATATGCATAACATTAAGTATAAGCCTCTCAGTTACTCCCTTTGCCTACTATAAGAATTACAGGCAGGATTGCTAAACAACTAAACGTCAGTACCTAGGGAAATGTGGGATTCAACAATGGCACTACTTCAATATCCTATCAACCTCTTCATGTTTAAAAACTTTCTAATATAACTGATTACTTCCTGTAAGAATCTGATTAAGTTAAAATTACTCTTTATGACTCTTACAATGATGCATTTTTATACTATATGAAAGCTGAAAGCTAACACAAATTTTAAGGAATTTATAAAGCATAAACATTATTTTTCCTCTACAACGCATGTCTTATGCATCAATAATAGTTTACAATAACGTTGTATTGCAAAAATGAAAAAAAAAATTGAATGTCTGACACTTAGAAAGTAG
The DNA here is from genome assembly GCA_013396915.1 of Stercorarius parasiticus. Taxonomy (NCBI): domain Eukaryota; kingdom Metazoa; phylum Chordata; class Aves; order Charadriiformes; family Stercorariidae; genus Stercorarius; species Stercorarius parasiticus. The sequence continues at coordinate 239,252 of VWZL01005292.1, read as the reverse complement.
ATATTAAACCGATAAACTAGTTTGTAATTTCTGTTCTTAAAAATGTATTGGGCATATGAAGTTTTGTATAAAACTATATTAAAATAAAAATCTGTTTGAACTAAAATCCTTGGCATCTACAGTTTGTTCATACAAGTAAAACTCAGGACCATGATAATGTAAACTTCCTGCTGTAAAATATAATTCAATCCTAAAATGGAAAAAAATCCTTAATGATTTTTCAGTCCTTATTTTCTCTGCTGAGAACAACGATGAGAGGTAAAAAGATATTCTTTACTGCAGATATCTGTTAGTGGGAATCACAAATAACTGATACGAATCCACAAACTGAGAAGTTGTATTAATTACATTTGGTCCCTGCTAACTATATGAGGTTTTGGGGTTTCTTTTTAGTTTTATATTTTAGTATTAAGGAATGTACACAATTTAGCAACAAGGTATTCTCCAAAATATTCAATACTGACTTGCATCATTTTGTGTGGAAAGGAATGCTGCTACTTTGAAAAAGTTAGTTTTTATTTCAAGAGTCTACTCTGCAGGTTCACAGAAGAGGATGTAACGGTCCTCTCTCTATGGCAATAATGCTTGTATGTTGATCACACACTTACTGATCCCATAATGATCCCATATTTGCCATGTTCAAAATGATGTATTTTGAAACCTACTTCTACATAACACACGGTTTTTGTCTTTCAAATTCTTATTTTCTCTTCTCAAACTACAAGCAAAAAGAACATCAAATAATCTATTTTGAAAATAGCTGATGGGCCTAGATCTACTACTTATATTTCAGAGATCCAGACAGTGATCCAGTGCATGTATAAATTAACTTTCATGAGCAATGGCATTAGAGAGAAAAACGATTTTGACATAGGCTTTCATTGAAAACACACTTTCAGTATCTTCTAATTTTTAGATAAGAAGATATATAAAGAAAAATACGTTATTTGATGCTGTCTTGCCCTTCTCCAGTAGCTCCCATGGCTCTAAATATAAAAAGCTGCCAATGAAACAATAGATAATGCACTCTGGGGCTACACAAGTCTTAAAGTAATAATGCTTTTTATTTTTTAAAGTTATTACTATAATTTTAGGTATTTTTTTCTTATTTATGATGTTAGAATTATACATTATACAGTTTAAATACATAGATTTCTAGGGATTATATTTTAGAATGAAAATTAGTGTGTCATATTTTTTACTAGTTCTAAATAAATACTGAGTATTATTGAAATTATGTATGAGACAATCTGAAAAACTCAACTAATCTCAAAGAATATTACTACTATTTATACAGCATAATCAATGACCTAATTAGGAAAACTTTAGTTAGAGAAAATGAAGACTAAATTAGTATCTATAGTGACATAATACATATAAATATTACTTATGTGTTTAACAAACCGTTCTGTGTTGCTCTTTGTTGACATACTTCAGTTGATGGAATATATTTTCATATTTAAGGTATCCATTAGAATACTTAAACTTCATTTAAGGATTCAACAAAGAAGTAAAAATATGCTAGAAAAAAAGATTATTGATAAGACCATGGTTCAGTTTTGGAATATGAGTACTTGATTCCTTATATCAAAGTATCATTTACTTGGTCTTAAAATATTTCTTCAAGAAATAAAGTTCCTTTTTGTTGTTTTATTTTTATATAAAAAAGTGCATTTGGATTTTGTAGCAGTTCAAAAGATGAGCCAGACTGGACAGCATGAAAAATCTATTAATAAAGGATGAAAAGAGATATTGTAAATGAAACAGAATGAAACCTTCTTACAGAAAAGTGTTGTTGAGATGAAAAAGTAATCATTTTGGCAGGAGAGGTGCACTTCCCCTCAGACTCGAGTCTCCTAGAATACATGAAATAGACTTAGAAGATGCACTACATATTGAACAACTCACTTGAAAATTACTTAATACAGATATTTAACTTTGCTGTGATTTTCAATGCGAGCTGTGCACTGATACCTCGAAAACTAAGACTTTAATTTAGCTGACTACTCATGGTGACCTCTGTCAGTATAGGCCCCCATGAAATGCAACAAATTTATGAAACACTGGCATTAAAAAGTGAGCATTACTTTCTATTTAGTAGCTCTCTAAAAATGTAATTACAACATATAGAGCAGGAAGTGTTGTCTAAGTGTCAAAGATGACCAGCATAACTGAGGAGAGTGATGTCTGTTCTGATCATTGCATTTCTGGAGAAATTTCAGTAGAAATACGGCATTATTCTGAGTTCTGTAATCCTGACAAAAATTCCTGTTTCTGTGGCAGAAAGCTGCAGGAGACAAAAGTCCAGAAGATACACAAGATACAGTTTCTGTTGTCTTCCTTCCAGCAATGATGAGAAAGTACTGATCCTTAGCTTAATCTCCTGTATCAAATTCATGATTCAGCACAATGCAGAATTTTCCATAGTGTCTTCTTGAAAAAAAAAAAATTAAGCTACAGATGAAAAAAAGAAAATCATAAAACTTTCCTCCAATCCACAGGTAATAGAGACTATGTCATAGTGAGTAGTAGAGAATAATAGTCATGAATCTATGGAATCAAACAGCTGGTACCTACGACTCAAGATCCAAGTGCTAAACTAAAGGGTTTTATTATTAGCTTTAGTTAGTCTGGTCGTATAGGCTGATGGTCCATTAGTGGTTGAAGGCTGAGACGTTGAAGTACACACTCCTGTTTTTTTTGTATAACAGAAATCCAGATTGCATGCTCTGACACCATGCTTTAGTTCTGTGATGTGAGTCAGAGAGTAGTAAATAAACAAGAATGCCTAATGCTTTACATTTTCCACATTTATTCTACAAAATCTTTTCATTACTTTGCAATTTGAGGTACAGGAATTTAGTTACAATGTACCTCTATTTTAAACTTCAAAATAATCTTGACAATATTTTCTATTTTATTTTTGTTATTAACAATATATAGATTGTGTATTCCATAGATATTATGGAGTTAAGGTCACTTAATCCTATTCTGTACTTTGAATACCAGAGCTGCTACTTCAGTAATTCCCACACATGTGCACTAATTTATGTTTATTTTAGAGCATATCACAGAAAATCTTAATTCAGAAGTCATCATAGTTTACTCTCCAACCATAATTCTTTATTTGATATGTATTTTTTTGTCCTTAAAGTTTACATCTGTTTCCAGTAAAGATTACAGGTTTAGACATTGTTTTGCAATTTCCTCACTCCATCCCAAAATCTATATAATGTTTTAATCATATATCTCTATCACCTGCACAAGAAAAGTTAATTAATCATTAATCTTGTAAAATAATATATTTCAATGAGCTACTGGTTAATTGGCTATCTACTGAGCGACATCAATATTCTTTCATGAATCACAAATTTTCAGCATATACTTTGGGTTTATACACTCACACAGAAAACATATATATGTACAGATTCACACATAAATCCTTGTATAAATCCACACACAGATATAGCTATCATTCTTGACATGGGCCAATACTTCAAATTATATACTGTGAATTCTCTCTTTATTTAGGGGTGAAGGTTGTATGCAGGCAGTACACCACACATTTCAGTTATTTGGCCAAGTAGGAATACAGAAATGCATTTTCACTCTCACTGGATTCAGTCTCATTTTACTTTGCTTTCATAACTTCCTGCAGTTTTTTCCCCTCTGAAGTCGTAAGCAGCTGAAAGAGTATCTGCATTTCAAGGAAACGGCAGGATAATTCTAACCTGTAATTAATGTTTAGTTATAGACAAGCGATCAGGCAGCAATTTTGCAAGGCCATGTTCTCCGACTGGCTAATCAGACAACCAGAGCATAGGATTTGCATACTGTAAAACTGACAAGAAGTAACCATGACACAATTATGCAGATCAGACACCAGAACCAATATGAGCCGAGGGAACTGCACAGCTGGCAAGAAAAAAATAAAAATAAAAATCTGCAACAAAATATTAGTCATTGCCAAAAATCCTGTCAGTCAGCTACAGCAATCTCATTCAGACAGAAAGTATGTTTATAATTATAGCTTTTTCCACTGGTGAGGTACTCAGCAATAATAAAAACGTTTGAAATAACTCTGCTGTGCTCTCAGCAGCCTGTGAGCATTTGTCAGTTAGTTAAGAAGCACAGCTGCTATTTTCAGTTTATTCATTCTCTCATTTTTGCCAAGAGTGATTAATTTTCATGTCCTACTCGTACATATAAAATGCATACTATATATGCATACTATAAATGCATACTATATATTGTATTGGGCATAGTTTGCAGATTTTGGCGGGGGGTGGTGGCATATGGGGCTGCAGGGGTGGCCTCTGTGGGAAGAGACCAGGGGTTGTGCCGGACATGGCCGGTTCCAGCCAGTTACAACTGGCTCCAACTGACCCACTGCAGGACACAGCTGCAACCACCAGAGGAGTCTGTGGTGCCTCTGAACCGCTCAGGTGCGCCTCTGTGAAAACATATTTAAGCAAAGGCAGTAAGCACCAAGAACAGGAAAAGCAAGGCCAGAGCAAGAGGAGACCTCATTGAAGGAGGACAGAGAGAAGAACACGACTGAGCAGAGGCTGCAGCCAAAGCAGCTGGCTGAGTAGGGGCCGAGAGGTGGGACCCTAAAGGGACCACAGGCCACTGACCCAATCTGCTGTGCTGGCCTGGCCTGGCCTTAGTTCTTCCTAAGGGTTGGTTTGTTATTATTTTTCTTCAATACCACTATCAGTAATTCATTGTTAATTGGCAAAAAAGTTAAACTGAAATCACCCAAATCAATATGCTGGCTTTGCCTGCAATAATTATATAAATATGTTATATCTTATTATTAGGATTGTCAAATCAGCATATTTGCATTTACTCCTTGCTGCCGCATGTTCAGAAGAACTTTTCAGAGAGCAAACCCAAATTAAAGGTGAAAGCAAACCAAACTAAACTTCCGAGTCCTTACAGTACAGGTTTCAGGCTTGATCTTGTTCCCTTGGAATTAAACGAGTATTTTACCAATGAGTTTGAAGTAACAGTATGTAGCTCATTATGTGCAATAGCACTGAATATTCCTCTTTCATATAGTTTAGATACACCTGATGTGTGGAACCAGCAAGTACTTTTAATTAATTGAACATTTCTGCATTACCTGTATACTCAAGATGAAATCCAGCAGCTGAAACACTGATATCAGACTGAAAATTTAGGTACAGATTATTTGATGTGCTGTTGAGAAGTGGAGGTATGGTGGTTCCTGAAAAGAAAAATCAAAATATTATTGAATTGCACAGAAATTGAATTAAATACGTACATAAATGTGTGTGTATATATAAAAAGAGAGAAAGATAATGGAGGGAAGGAGGGAGAAAGGATGGGGGAGAGAGAGAGATGTCACATAACTAATTCCACTATATTTTGTCATCATGGATGTTATCAAATATCTGTCCCTATAAAAGTTTTATTACATTTTCAGTGCACCACAATATCAGAGACGTGAATTGTAGGCACTCAGGGAAACAGGGTCTAATATAAATTTATATTACACACTTTTATACACAAAATGAGAAAAAGTCACTAGGGTTTTCATAAAAGCAAGAGCAAATCCTGTAACTGGAATAATTTTAAATGTAACAGTCAAATATATAAAGCAGCTCTGAACATATTTTGTAGAGCTATTCTAAGAAATGTGATTGATTATTTATTTGTGTTTCAGCACAAGACAACAATCTTATTGTCTGTGATCTCATTCCGTACACATGAATGAAGTAGAATAAAGGAAAACAAAACAAAACAAGAAAAAGTAAGGCAAATATAACTGTCTTGTTTATCTAAAATAAGGATAAAGAATGCATCCCTTAGTCATGAACAATTTCAAGACACATCTCTTTCAGAGGTCTGTATTTCTGGACCCTGCTATAAAAGTGGGCAAAAAATGAGATTAACAGATATCTCGTTTGGGAGTTATTTAATTTCTAACGTTTTCAAATATTCATCTTTATGAAAGTCTGCTAAGAGATGATGGATTAAAACAGAAAGAATACTACCTGTTGTTAATTAGGAGAAAGAAACATGCACACTCACACGCGCACAAACACACAAAAGATCTAGAAAAGCTGTGTGTTTACAATAAAGAGTTGAATCTGTGAAACACTTCCTAGTCACCTGAATAACTTCCAAGCCTTGGAGCATTGTTGTCAGCACCATCATAGAAGTCTAAGGAATCCCAGTTGTGTTCTGTGGCAAAACTCACCACTTGCACCTATGATGAAAAATGTGAGGTAAGGAATGTAAACTTGTTTCTCTCTGTATTCAAGAACATAGATGACTATAAATCGTAGCCTCTGTTGCTTTCAATCATGAAAAGTTGTATCTTGCTCTCATTGTCAAAGAGACTGGAAAATCATCATTAGGGAATAAAATTGCTTTGCAACATTTTTTTTTATTTAATTGCCAATTCGGACTTCTAAATTCTGTGACCCTAAGTGACAACCACATATTACCCCTGACAAGCATCACACAACTGTGAAAAACATCTGGGTATAGAATATGATTCCCTTGTTTGGAGGACATTGCGGGGAAGACAAAACATGGTATCGTCAATTACTGCAGTTTCTTTGTGATTCTCTCTAGTTTATCCAGGGCTAAAAGCATTCCCACAGTGATACACGCTGCATCATCTGTGTTGCCATATTCAATTCTGCCTCCAGGTAAGAGCACCCTCCTGTGCTTGGTTACCTTCATCATTCTCTCATCTCCTGAGTAGGAGCACTCACTAACATGCTACAAGCAAAAAGTTAGAATATTCACTTCATTCCTTCCAGAAGTGACAACATCTTTCCACTCATAAGGAGGTGCAAAGCAGTAATCAGATAGACTGCAAGAGGGAGGATATATCTGCTCTCATATAGTGAAAACACTCCCCACAAAGTAAAGAAATGCCAGGTTCCTGTTCCTGTTTTGGAGGGGAGAGGGTATTGCATTTTTTTGTTTTAGTGAAATAAGTGTTTAATGAAAAGCTTTTAAACAAGCACAGATGAAACCCCAACCACTCTCAAAGTAAGAGTACCTTAACCACTAAGTTAGACAATTATGCTTCTTTTACTGTTCTTCTCCCTTGCTTATTTTTCCTTTTATTTTCTCCAAAAAGCAATAACTTCAACAGAAGAAATAAGTGCCAGTTCCAGTGCAACTAGGTAATGAAGTTTGGGTTTTTTTGTGAAATATATGACTTGTACCTTCTTCTAGGTAAATGGAATGTTCAGGTTGGTTACCTATTTCTTGGATGGTGGCCTTAAACACAGCACTTTTTGTAGGAATTAATCACCCAAAGGATGATATTTAAAAAACAAGAAATGAAGCAATAGAGAGGCCCTGACTGTTAGCATGTTTTAGGTACTTGGAGGAAGCCCATGGGACCTGGTCTCTCAGAAAACTTTAAGACTTGTCTGTTTATTTTTTTGGTTCACAAGGGATTTAGGTGAAACTTACTGGTGTTGTCTCAGTCAGGAATATTTCTGAAGACATACAGAATTGGAAGTGTAAGCACCTCGGAAACCTTCAAACCAAATTTCAAATTATTGAATGTTTTTCATGTGTTTTCAGGGCCAGATTGCTGCTGACTACAGTTTTTATATTCATCATAGAACACCTAATTTAAAACATCTATTTTAGTGCAACTGATGCTAGTTGCCCTAACGTCCTCATGTAGTCAATAAATAGACAGACATACCTTCAGGCAGTGATTTGAAGCCAGAGTCTATATTAGATGTTCTGAATTACCTACTTGAGATGCCTTTCTGCCCTAAGTTTATAAGAAACCATGGTAGATTAATTTCCTGATATAAGGTATTTAAGCTAGGTGCCTGAAGGCAGGTTTTTAATGCATACTCTTCATATTTACATAAATCTACTTTTAAATGTCTGCTTTTCAATTTGGTATGAGACAGCACAGCATTTACATCTGATCACAGTGTTTCAACAAATCCAACAATGAAATCATACACATCGATAGTTGTTATATCTAGGTAGTTTAAAATTCCATCTACACATTTCACAGAGGAATATGCACTGGTGATATATTCTTTTAATTTCCTTTAAAGCTGGGAAAGTGTCTTTGTTTCTTTGAGGGAATAAATGTTCGTCAGGAAAAATGTCCAGCTATTTTATGCATTTACATAAACACAAAAGCATTAGCTTTCACATTATCTTGAATATCTGCATTTGCATGCATTCTCAGGTTGGTCAAAAACATGCAAGTTTTCAAATGTTGCCTCAAGTAGCTGATTTTCACAGTAATAATTACATTTTTATGTATGTATATTCAGGTTTTTTTCTTCTCTATGAAGTGAAAAAAACTCAAACCAATACAATTCTGATGCCATTTTTTATGTCATTAGCAGATATAAAGCTAAACTCAGTTCTGAAAAATGACTCAGTAAAAATGGTACGATGATTTCTGATATATACTCTGTCTTTCTGATCTTGTATCAGCTGTACTCAGTTTACTGTATCGGGAATTTATCTTCTTCAGCCCTAGCCCTGAAAATCAAACAGGATTCAAAGTATCATGCATGAATATCACACTTCATGACTGTCCTGCTGCATTGACAATATTAAGCGTTCTACAGATCTAATTACAATCACACAGATATGCCCGTGAAACTGCCCTGTTGTCATTACATTTATATAAGTATAAATTATTAACTTATTCAGTAACTGATAATAGAAAGGAAGGATGGTATTCGCAAGCTCAGCAAAAAACCTCTGGAGAACTAGAAAAAAAGCAAACAGTAAATATATTTTTTCTTCTTATGACTCTGGAGCAAAAGAGTATCATGCAGATTAGACACCTAACTTGAAATCAAAGTTAGTAATTTTGTCACCTAATGCAGTCTGCGATAAGAGATAAATACTTCCAAAAAGCAACAGTAACTGCTTAAGTCAGGAAATCAGTTAATGCTTAATTTAAATCCTCTGAACTATTCTCCTAGTATTTAACTTACATTACTGATTGTATAAGAAATACACAGAACAAAGCATCCTAACTTAGTCAACTGTTTAAATCAAGTAGTGTTCCTCATAATCAATCTCAAAACTGATTTAGGTTATTAAATACTATTGTTAGTGGACGTTGGTGTCTTTGAAAATTGAACTCATAAATGTTATCATGTACAGACTTAGGTTGTATCTGTGATGATTTCTTTGTTCTTCCATAAAGTTTTTAAGTTTTTCTTAAGTATTTTTAAATACTTAAAACAAAAAATAGATTTTTCTGAATGCTCATAAAGTAGCAAAGTATAAACTCATATTATTTTTAAAATTTTCCTTGACACAGTAAAATACGTTAAAACCTATGTGATGTAATTTATTAAAAAAACAGCTTTAATAAACTGTCCACAATGGTTTTCCTGATTTTCACTGTTAAGTCTTTATGTACAGAAACTGAGTTCTTTATTTTTTCATTTTCTACAGTGTCCGTATTTCGAACCATGGGCAGACACAGAAAACTTGCTATCCTGGTTTCTTGATACAAGTTTTGCTAGGATTTTGGTCAGAAGATGCTAAAAAGTCCTAATTTATTAAACACAACTGCCTTTCCAATAACTAGATTTCTGTCAGCTTCTTCAGTGAATTATAAAAAGTGAGATATACATGACTTTTAGCTTATTGGATACTTTTTTGCTGTGTGTTCCATTAAGTTCTTAATGTAAATGTTAGTAAATGAGAATTCTGACAATGTTTTAAAGAATCCATTCCCATCTCAAAACATACTGAAGTGTCTTTATATCACAATGAGCTTCCATAACTATGGAGTAAATAACAGTTTCTAGGAAAACATATATAACTGGTCCATGCAAGCAACCCACTTAACTTCACTCTCTTAGAGATTTATCCATTTTTGAGAGAGGAAAAAAGTATCACAGGAAAGCCTTTCTATTTCCTCTGGCTTATAGGGAGTCACTGACCTATTGAAATAACGTATTTTATGTTATTGGTGGTTTTCTTCTAAGTGAAAAGTTGCAAGTGTGTCTTTTAAGATTTTCGTAAATCTTGTAACTTTTAAAAAATGCACAAATAAAAAGTGTGTAATAAATACCATTGTACGAATCATTAGTGAGATAGAAAAATGTATTAATAAATGATTTTCCATGCTCTTGCATCAGGAAAAACAGTCTTAAACATGATGATAACAAGAAAATACCAAGTATACTTACTTGAATCCCAGCTCCCTCTGGTACTGTGATCTTCCACACACAATTCAGGTTGTTGTCATAAGGCTCAGGGTAACCAGGAGACAAAATGGTCCCTTTGCGCTTTGTTAAAACTCCACCACAGGGCACTGAAAGGAAATGCACAAGGCAAGAAAAGAAGTGTGAAGCTTCAGAAGTGAGAAAATGTTTTATAAAAGCTTACACACTGTTCAACGTACCATGGCTGAAAACTTTTATAAATTTATGCTACATTTAAAAATTGATATTTGCCTCAGGAAAATAAAATCTTATATCTCAAAAACCTTATTTTAAATGACCAAAAAAGAATAGGGAAAAATAAGAATTATGTCAGTTTTCTATCTGACAGAATCATGCTCTTATTCCCCTTATTTATTTGACCTTTAACAAAGTGAAATCCATTCCACTGGTTAAAAAAATAAAGCATTATTTTTAGAGGTCAAGAATAAAGTTTGAACAGCTATGTATTGTGTTAGTATAAAAGATAAAAACTAAAAAAGCGAAATATTGCTACTTTGTTGTTGTCTAAATAATTAATAGCACCCATTTCAACTCCTTGACTGTTCTCTTTGCTTGTGTGGGTTATCCCATTACAGACTATGGATCTATCACATTAGTAAAGAAATTGCTAAATCCCTGCAAGACTGCACTCATCATCTCCATGCCCATGGATTAATAAGAGTGTTACGCATGAAATTGGACAGAGGCATTCAGTACCATCAAGTTTCTCTTGTGAATGTTCCACTTGAATGTATCTTGTCTAAATCATTAGATGCTCTAACAGGGACAAAGAGCTCAATCTAGATACTGATATTCTGTTGGTATTTAAGAAGTTGAAGGAAAAGATTGATGAGATGGTTTATCAAAACCATTAGAAGTTAATGTATCATTTCTGTGCAATACCACTAAGTTCTGAACTGATTTCATTAGATACAAATATGAGGAGTTAGAAAATATGTAGGAGAATGCAACTTATCTTAATAATGAATACTGTAGCTACATTTTATGTGGCATATAATTGATAGAATCTGTTGGGAACTACACGGATAAACTAAAGGTCAGTGTCACTTAAAGTGTTTAAATAATTACTCATAAAAGGACGAACAGACAGAATGATTGATGTCTGCTATCGGTAAGGAAATATTCAAGCATTCACTACAGTTACGGCAATTTAATATGATCATGTCTACCACTTCAATTATTAAACTGATTTAGTTCAATGCAATTTTCACCTCATATATATTTAATCATCTTTATTGGCACAGTGATTTTCACACACAAGGTGGCCTGTAACCCTTTCTCAGTTCAACTTGCCTCAAGACAGATAGCTTTTTCTTTCTCATACTAAATCATGTATTAAAATATCAATAATATACTGTGCTTGATGGCCAAAATAATTATTTCAACACTTTGTTGAGTTGTTATATCTGAAAAACAAAGGGAATACATTTCAAGGGAGTAAGTAGTACAATTCTACTGATTAAACCATAATCACTGAGAATAAATGAAGTGTACCTGTATACTTCAGCGTCTGATTGATATATAAATTGTGATTCTATTCCTATGCCTGAAACAGTCTAAATAAATAAACATTATTTGTGTATAATAGCAGGTTAATCATATTTTATTAATATTACCCCAGTGGTACTCAGTCTTGATCTCTATCAGGATTTTAGTATTTTGGAGAAAATCTTTTATTTTACTGAAAACCATTCAGACTCTACGATGCACCATCAGCTGATTAGCATAGAAGACTCAAAATCAACCTAATGAAAAAATGTTCTCTATTTTCTTTTACACCACTCATCTAAAACTGTGCTTATGTACTTCTTAATGCTAGAGTCAATATCATAATGTGGTTTTGGCATGGGTTAGGATCGTTTTTTTAAGAAATCTGTTCCCTGTTGAGAAAAGTTAAGTAACTAACTCATACATATATTTACTGTTTTAGTTGGGAATGGAGTTCTTCAGATGTCTTCATCCTCAAAATGAATAGTTTTCAATGTATTCAATTTGCACAAAATTAATGTATAATGCAGTCAGTACTACAACAGATGTTATAGGTGGAAAAGTTTGATAGCATTGCAAAAACATCTGTGCAAATGATAACCATTTTTAATTCCTTTATAAACAAATGATTTTTTCCATATAAAAGAACAAGCCAAACTCTAATAAAACATAGTATGTAAATGTACTATATTTGACCTTGACATAAACCTATGGAAAAATGTACCATTAGAATTTTATCTCTTTATTGTAGGGTTTTTCAGCACAATCACCAGATTTCCTGTTGGTGCAAATCAGCTTTATAAATGTCAATGGATGCACATTAATTTAAGGATTTAATTTTGAGAATTTGATCTTGTATGACTAGAACCATACAAAGCATATTTTCTGATCTGAAAAATTACTGTTTTTTTCTGATAAGCAATGAAATATTAGTGTAACTATTTCTAAATCTTTAATATGGTAATGTTCTTTCTAATAGCTTGCAATATCTTGTTAGAGATCTGCAAGGTGACATCATCTTAGTCTTGCAAGCACTCAGGGCACAAAATGATATTTCTGAGTCTTGATTATGGGACAGCCAGGGACTGTCACTGATGTTAACATAAAAGAAGCTAACATATAATTTATAGTAGCAGAGTATGTTCATGAAACTCGTGAAATGTCACAGCAAGGTTAGAATAGAAAGGGGAATAAAATCTTAACCTTGAATGAAGAAGAAAGTGAATAAAAGTAAGCAAGAATGAAATACTGTAGAGGTGACAAAGAAGGAACACATTCTATTAGAGAGAATGGTCTACACTTTAGGCAGTAATTCTTTCTATTAAAAAGCCTTAGGAACTCACCAACACATGTAGGGAGTGAATCGTTCCACTGTGCCAATGCATTTGGTACTGTATCACATCTAATTGCTGTTGACCCATGGAGGATATAGCCTGGATTGCACTCAAAAAGAACCAATGACCCAACTGCAAATTCATTTCCAATCCTTTTTCCAAATCTCGGTTCAGGCACAGAGCTACACTGTGTTGCACTTGTTCTTGGAACAGCTGCAAACATGTAAACAATTGTGGATTCTTAATTTTAGATTTTGTGGAGGAATGCAGTTTTTGAACCACAAATATCCAAATGACTGGAAGTAACATTCAGTTATTTGCCACTTAAGAACATTTTCATAATCCCCAAATGAATCTTCACAATATGGATTGCATACTTTTGATGTTTGAGTTACTATTTATAAGAGCATAGCACTGACATCCTTGCCAAGATTAAAAGCAATGCATAAAATCCACACCAAAACCTTCCTAAAAGTTTTCACAGGCAAGAAATACTACAATAAAATATTCAGCTAATACATGGTCTCAAATAACATTTCTGTGTCAGATATTTACATTTATTCCTGTGGATTTCTAAATGTGTATTCTGACTGTCAGACCAGGATTTACATTTAATGAAAGAATGAATTGCATTTGCGAGTATTGATGTATAATCATTTCTGTATTTGACCCATAAAAAGCCAAACAATGTAAACCAAGGAGAAGGATCTTAATAACAGCACGATCACCGATTCAGGCACAGGTAATAACACTTAGACTTGTTCATATTTAAATTGAGAGATAAACCAGTTTGAGCAGCCAGATGTATCTAACATTAGTTAACCAGATTAGCAAACAGAAACAGCTGCTTTGTATAACTGTCTTCTTAAATTTGGAACCTCTCATGCTTCTTAAATATTTGATTTAAGCTTTAAATACAGATAAAAGAATGGTCCCAAACATTTTTCAAAATGTGTAGAATTAGAAAAACTTGTTATATTATTAACAGGCTATTACTTCCCTCTACATTCTCAGTCTGTTCGATTTACAATTTGTCATGAAAAGAATAAATTTACACATTTTTCCAGGTTGTCTCACCTTGATAAACAAAATGAAATCCTTTAGCTGTTATTGGTCCAACTGAAGTAAATCTAACCGTGATCTGGTTACCTGAGCTCAATGGAAGGGATTCACCTACTCAAACAAAGCAAATACAAAGCTATCATAACCACTTTTTACGAAAGAAGCATTCAAAATACCTGTCAATATCTTTGCAGCTAGAAATAACCCTCTCAAAACCCTGTTCTGCTTCAGTAAACTTTGCACAATATATGTGATTTCTATATTTTATGTTGGCAGTATTATGTTGTTCTAGAAAACGGAGACTAAAGCTCGTCTCAGTTATTAGGAATATTTGTTGTTCTCTTCCTTTACCAAAAGAAACCCCAAATGCAATACCTTTTTTAACTGAGTCAATGTGCACATAATCTATACAATTTTAGTTTGCTAAAAAATATAGACTGCTTTCCCTTTTAAATATATAATACCCATTTCAAATTGCTTACTAGATAAAAATCATAAAGGCACCAAGTAAGAAGCCGAAAACACTCACTATAATAGCTAAACATCAGAAACCAAAAATCTAAAACAATAGATTCGATTTTACTTCCTTTTATTCATTGATGTGAAGAGTTTTGAGTGATGAGGCTTTTAGTTCAAACTCCTAGTTTCATATATTTGCCTGAATTGCATGTAAGAAACTATGACTATAATTTTTTTCTTTTTTTTTCCTACCTACACTATCTTTCTAGGTTCATAAAAAATAAATAACAGTTTAATGACAGGTCTATTAAGAGATACCTGAATGAGATCCTGAGAGAGAGGATAACAAAGATGACTGCAGAGTTGGGCCATCATATACTTCAACTACATCATGGAGTGATGTCTGGAAAAATACAAACTGTCCAAAAACAACTGACCAAGCAGGAAGGAGAAAAAGCAAGAGGTACCAATGGCCAAAAAACGTGGGGACAGAATGAGAAAGGGGAAAAAAAAAAAAAAGAAAGAAGAGAACAAAATATACATTAATATATTTTTTTAAAATATTTAAATAAAAAAATTTATTGATTGATTGATTTATCTAATCACTTAATCAGCTGTCCTGGTGTTTAAAGTGTTTTTTCATACCATTACAGCAATAAATGAATAAAAATGTAATTCTATATATATAAAAGAGTCAATGAAGGTACACAAACCATACATATACTCGTTGAAAGATTTTAGTAATGAGGGAACAAAACCATTTTTCTGATGTTGAATATGCTTTCAAATTCTCCGCTCTCTTCCACCCAATACACATCTAAATTCTCAGTGCAATATCCTCCTCTGCAATTCCAGGCATATTGCTATATATTGTGGTTTATTAATTAATTTTGTTGATAAGCCTCTAAGTTTTACTTTGGAATGTTTAATTTTTCTTAAGAACATTAACATTCAGTGCATCTTTACCTTTGTGAAATAAATGAGCAACTGATTCAAAGCAACAAACACTTTTCAGAATACATATACTGAATCACAAAAAATATTATTTTTTAAAGGCATGCTAGTAGAACAACTCAATTCAAGATGTTATTTTTGCACTTAAGTTCAAAAGATCTGTGCAGCACACTCATATCACAGGTGTTTGCACTTTCAATACAAGTAAACAGTGAAAAGAAAAAAGAATTGTTTGGATTAATTCTGGCCCTAGTACCTACAAAACATTTACATCCTAATTTTATCACCATGACTAGCAATGGAGGGGAAAATGACTCAAGGAGTACAAAAGTAAAAAGGTGGAAGTAGTTAGATATTTGAAAATATTGGAACACCTATAAAGACAAACAGAAACAGTACTGGGTCATTGTCCAGGTTAGACATTTTGGGATAAATATTCCAATGTGTTGCTACTAGGTTATATTTTTTTGCCATATGTTCTGTAACATCTTTATGTGGTATATTTTGTTATAAAGGATGAAGCTAGGCACCTACAATCTTCCAATTTATACACCCTTAAAGCTTTAAAAACAATATACTAAAAATGTGAAGTCTTCAAGTTGTTGACTTTTTTCTTTTTTCTTTTTTTTTTAATGATTTAAAAAAAAGGCAGTTCCACCTTGCCAACTCAAGATCTTATCATACTCTCTTTTCAAGAAGAGAAGTTAATTTTTTAAAAGAAAACCTCTTTTGAATGGAAAGCCTGGATTTTATATTTATAAAATGTACAATCAAAAGTAATTTTAAAACTGTCTAAGACACTTCTGAAGAGTTTTGTCCATTTTGAGGAGGAACCAAAGGTCAGATGCCAAACTACCTCCATCATTTTTACTCCAATCACCAGAAAATAAACATTTATGTTTTTACTAGCTTCTCTTATTTTTGAAATAGTATTCGTCTGCATCCGAGTCTTCTCTTTGTTCTTGCTAAAGATACCTAAAAAACTTAATCCGGCTAATTGTTTCTATCACATTCGTACTTTTATCAAATCTTATTTTCATACTCAGTGAATTTCATTTTGCCATTGAGCCAAGTAAAGTTCCTTGTGACTTCCACTGCTATTTCCCATTTTGAATTAAGTTGCAAACTATGTATGGAAAATTCAGGCGAGTGCTGAGACATAACTTAACAAGCACACATAACTATTACCAAGAGCTGTATCTTGGGAAAACTGTAAGAATAGAACTGGTATGTTATATTTGTGTTGTAATGGGCCATTATAAAATATTTACACAGCAATTATACCATATAGTGAGACAAATTCAAAGGTTGTTTCTACATTTCATAAGTATTTCAAGATTGTTGTTGCCTCCTGCTTTGTCTTAAGCACTTCCCTGTCTAAGGGTATAACACTGAAGGAAGTGAATAAAAACGTAACTTAAAATTGGTCATTTTGGAAAGAGAAAGGTCCATATATCATTTCTGGTAACTGTTTTTTCACTGTTGGTTGTGTATTTCTAAAAAATAAACAGGGAAAATCTGAGAAGGTAACCAAAAGTTATCATTGGCTTGAAATCAAATATATTATGAAGAGATTTAAGGTGACTAGTATGTTATTGTTGTCTACCCCATTTGACATGTGTTTATTCTGTTTATTTTCTAGTATTTGAATTTTCTTTAAAAAAAGAACAAAACCAAAACCAAACCAAGACAATACCAAAAATATCTGCCTTAAAACTAACAAAAACTAATAAAATATAAATGTGAGTATCCAGTATAATATGCCCTTGGGAAACTCATTAAAAAATAATTACAAATTCCAAATAAAAATTAAATCATTTTAACTGAAGAATTTGGGGGGGTGATGTATTTTTTTTCAAAAAGGATGAATAAGAAGTATTCTCCATAGAGTGACTCACTCTCAATCACTTGCTATTCCGTGCCAAGTATCACGAGAGACTGGAAGTCACCTGTCCAAATTTGATGTCTAAAGTTGGGCTGAAAATTATTCCTGAATTTATGTTCATCTTGGCCTTCACTGCTTTGTAGGAATGCTATTTAAAAAGACAGTATACTTTTCTCTGTGTTTTCTGGCTTAACCTATTGCTCAGATATTTAGGTGTCTTTTATTTTACAAGATGAACAATGCTAGAGTATCCAAAGAAGATCTTTTTTTGGAATTTTCATAGATATGACAACAATTTATGTATTTCCTCAAAAACAAAAAAAATACATTTCTATGCTTTTTATACTTTTCCGTTTGTGTGATTTTTTTTCTGTCAAAATTCCAAGTGAGCTTCAGTATTAATACTGTCATTAATTTAGGAAACTGAGGGAACCATTAATTCAAAATACATCAGCAAAAGCAAGCTCCCTTTTAATCAGGCAAAAGCTAAACAAGGTAACTTTCCTTCCTTCTAAATATTTAGATGTTTCTATGGCCTTCTTCAGTATAAGATCTGCATATTTTTAATGAGTTTGGAAAGCATCTAAAAACAGATGGAATTGGCATTAAATAATAGTGTGGTTAAAAATTTCATCAAAGAACTTTCGGTTTCATTTTTAAAATGAAAAATAAACGTGTATAGAGTTTACTTCTGTCTTTTAATTGGCCTCTTTAAAAAATAAGAAAAAATACTGGTATGATTTAAATGGTATTAGATTAATGAACAATATTCTCAGTATAATTCCTATCACAAAATCAGAGAATAATCTCAGCCTCCAGAGATCATCTAGTCCAGTCCTCTTGCACAAAGAAGGGTCATTTAAAGCAGATTGCGCAGGCCCATGTCCAGTCAGGTTTTGAATAACTCCAGGGAGGGAGACTCCAAAACCTCTCTGAACAACCTGATCCAGTGTCCAGTCTCCCTTACAGTAACAGTTTTTCCCTTTTGTTTAAAGGGAATTTCCTGTGTCAGTTTCTGCCCATTGCCCCTTGTTCTGTCACTGGGCACCACTAAGATGTCTGGCTCTACCTTCTTTACTACCTAGGTATTTATACACCTTGACGAGACCCGCCCTGTGCTTTCTCTTCTGAAGGCTGAACAGTCCCAGCTCTTTCAGCCTCTCCTTATATGTCCGATGCTCCAGGCCCTTAATCACCTGCATCGTCCTTTGCTGAACTCACTCCAGTATGCCCATGTCTCTCTTGGGAGACCACCACTGGATACAGCACCCCAAATGCATCTCACCAGTGCTGAAGAGAGGAGGATCACACCCCTCGAGCTGCTGGTAACTCTTTGCTGAATGCATCCCACAAGGCTGGTGGCATTCTTTGCCACAAAGGCACATTGCTAGCTCCTGTTCAGCTTGGCATCCATCAGGACCCTCAGGACCTTTTCTGCAAACCTGCTTTTCAGCTAGCTGGCCAGTCTGTACTGGTGCACAGGGTTATTCCTTAGCTGCAGAGTCCTTATTTCCCTTTGTTGAACTTCACGAGCTTCCTGTCTCCCCATTTCTCTCAGACTTTGAGGTCCCTCTGAATGGCAGCACAACCATATGTTGTATCAGACACTCATCCAGTTTTGTGTCATCTGCAAACTTGCTGAGTTTGCAGCTCTGTCCCATTATGTAGGTAATTTATTAAGATATTACCTCTACAATTCTTAATATACATATGTCTCCAATCTGGAACTGTTTCAAGACAGAAGTTAAAAAAACCTGTTTCACTCTGGGAAAGATATACATGGCCTGTATCATGGTTGCTATTTTGTACAATAACAACACCATTTATTTTGTGCCGAATTAGTTTTGAAGAACTGAAAAAAAAAAGCCCCACAGACCAACACCCAGAGAAACCAATTTGCTTGTTATGAATGATAATTTTAAATTGTGCTTGAGCAGGGTCTTTTAGATAATTTTTTTTCCACTCTTTAAAATAGGTTTCTTCTGAATGTGAATGAAAAATTAAGGTGTTAGTTGTCTAAGAGTATACACACAGGCCTTATTACAGAGCTAGACGACTTTCTCAGAATTTGAAGTTACTCTGCAAAAACTAGCCTTTCATACATTCAAACAGAATTTCTGTCATCAGACTAAATAATCTTTCCAAAAGAGAGTTCTGCTCACAACAGCATGGAGATTTTATTTCACAGTGAAAAAAAAAATCCAATTCTTCATCAGCTCCACTGATGAGGTCTTCTCTTTACTTATGATTTAGCTGTGATGTTTTTCATATCAGGTCTTATAAAGGAATTATAATACCATAGGTAATTTTTTTTTTAAAAAAGCAACATTGTTCAGGAGCTACGATCTTCTTTAAAAGACAGGGAAAGAGAAATCTCTCACTAGAGAAATGGTCTTTATGGTAATTAAAGACAGCAAGTATGCACTAAGAAGCAAGAAATGCAGACTTCTCATGCATCTTAACTCTCATGTCTGGAGACCCCAGTCACTATGCTAAGTGGTGGATCATGGCCAGTCAGCTAAATGATAAATGACAGTGAAGAAAAGCATGCTTTAAATAAGCAGGATTCAGGCATAAGTATAGGAAGCAGAAAGCAGGTAACTATTGTGTAAGATACTCTCACAATGAGAAAGACTCAGCAAGGCTTTACAGCTGATCCAATAATGGCCATCAATCAAATGATCATTGGATAGGAGAAACTCTTGTGCCCATTCTCATACGAAAGACAGGAATTCTCCACAAGATCAGAAAACTGCATTAAGATCTGACCACATTAGTATGATGACAATCACTCTAGATTTCATTGCAGGAGTTTCAGAAAAACTTTTTTTTTAAGGAACAGGAGGTGAGGAAAGATATTTCATTTCTTTTGTGAGAAACAGGACATCATTTAAATTTTTCAGTTCTTCTACCATTTCCTTTGGATGTCACCTTCAAGACACTTAGAACTAGCCACGGAGTAGGCTTGAAAAAAATAAAATGCATGAATGAACAGAGTATCCGCATCTAGGAAGATTTTAAATTTAAGATCCGTTATTTATTCATATGAAGTAGCTTAACGTTCATGTACTGTAAGCCAAAAGTTTTACGTAAAATAGTTTAACATAGAAAGTAAGGTTAATAAACTTACAGATGCTGAAGGCAGAAAGGTTTACTATGACCTATTGCTGTCTTAACTTACGGTGAAAGGAGAAAAATGACTTTCACTATGTTGTTAAAAAAGTCAGAGGCTACCCACACTTACAAAATATATCTGTCTCCTCCTGCTGGCGCATAGCCTTTGTGAGTAATCCCTTTGATTTAAGTATTTAGCTTCATAACAAGCAACAGATAAGAAAAAATGTATGAAGTTTTCTTTTGTAATTAGGATGAACTAGCAATAGACTGTAAGGATGGAATGACTCAATATTTTTAAATTAAATTATATATATAATGTAGACATTAAATAAACTGATATTCACCCCCTTCTGCCTGAGAAAAATGTCCAGCAAAACTGCAAGATAACTTAAATGTATGTTGGGCACTTTGAAAAGAAATTGTTCAGTAGTCACTGAGAAGGTTTTTGAAGGAAAGACTGAAATATCACATCCTAAAGAGATGGCCTTACAGAATTCATGCATACAGGAATATTGCTTTCAGTAAGGAAACAAATTTTGACCAGCCCACATAAACAAATTGGAAGATCTGATCTTGTACTGTTCAGTGGAATACTTCAATTTGACATAACAACAGCTGAGTATCTCTGAGTTAGCAGTGTTAATACTATTATTTAGTTTTTAAATGAAGTTAGTACCAGAGGGGTCATTTTTTTGAATGTTTCTCCTCTTACCTTTCCAAACATTTGGTTGTCTGCCAGTTACTGTTAATACATTTGGCCTACAATATGTGTGTAGCAGTAATCTTTAGTGATACCTGTTAGATTTCTCTGTAATGGTTGACACTTTTTAGCATATGCCATAACATAAAGTCCCTACTAGTATTATCCTGTTGGGTAAATCTCAATCCATTTCAAAGTAAATATCAGGATAAAACAGCTGTCTATTGTTCCTTAACTTGGAAGCAGTAAAAAACTAATTCTAACTGCGTAAGCCTCTTGGTGCGTTGCAGACTAGATGTCAAAATAAGGCTAGTGATGCGTATATGTGTAAACCACTAGAACAGGTATTTTTACTGACAGGACTAAGGGCAGAGAACTGCTTATGCTCAACAGATAATTATTAACAAGAGCAACTGAGCAACTGAAATGAATAGATACAAAAAAAAACGATCATAAAAAATAATCAGTTATAAAAAGAAAGAGAAAACATGAAATAACTGAAAATTAAAAGATGCTAAAGATGTCAAAAGGTAAAAGGAACACATATATAGACCCATAATACACATAAATACACAATTAAATAATTTTTCTGTAACTATTGAAGCTATAGATTGCCCTTAAACAATTTTCCCAATGTATAAAGATATGACAATACAACACAAACCTACAGAAGCCCTGAAATACAACGGAGTTGTATTTCTGTATCATCGTATGTATATCATAAATTTACTGTTATTAGCAAATTAAATATACTCGAATAAAGATACATTTAATAACAATAGTCAACATAAAAGTCATGGAGATTTTCCAAACCACACACAGGTGTGCCAGCTAACTGTACTTGCATAGGGCAAATTAATGTGAATTTATACTACTTCACAATGTATCTGAAATGCACCACTGTCCAGTTCTTTTAATCTCTCAGTCTGTGGAAAAAGCCTTTACTGAACTATATGCCTTTCATCATGATCTACTGGTGTTCCATGGGTAATCTCAGCTATTGTTCTCTTAGGTGGAGTCAATAAGAATAGACAATAAGAAAGAATAAAGGATTCTCTCTGCAAACGAGGGACAGGTTAGGAAGGGCAAAAAGAGGTCTGGTTCTTAAAGCTCTCAGTAGCTGTTTTCCTCCCCCTCATGAAGGCAAAGAAAATACCTATCTCAGAGAGACAAAAAGCAGGACTGCAAAAATCTAGGTCTGAGCTGTAAGCCATACTCTGCTGTTCTTCCTTTATTTTTCTCCTGCAAAGAAAGCGTTGAGCGAAAACATGCTGGCCTGTCCTCTTTCTTGTTACTGTATTCCTGCATTCCCAGAGAGGAAGGGAAGAAGGAGATGGGAAATCATAGAATCATAGAATCATAGAATTGTTAGGGTTGGAAGGGACCTTAAAGATCATCTCGTTCCAACACCCCTGCCATGGGCAGGGACACCTCCCACTGGATCAGGTCGCACAGAGCCCCATCCAGCCTAGCCTTAAAAACATCCATGGATGGGGCTTCCACCACCTCTCTGGGCAACCTGTTCCAGTGTCTCACCACCCTCATGGTGAAGAACTTCTTCCTAACGTCCAGTCTGAATCGTCCCATCTCTAGTTTTAATCCATTCGCTCTAGTCCTAGCTACATCTTCTCATGTTTGAGAAAATAAACTGTTTATCTGAATGCATGAAAAGACAATAAGAATATGTTTGAGGACAGGAGAGGGAGCAGTTAGAAACACTAGATGCTCAGAATGAGGAATTCAAATGAAATTGCACAGAAAAAGCTACATGCATATTTCCCCAGAAATAGGCATAATTCCATATAAAATGGGAGAAAAGTGAGACTCAGGCCTTTTCCTAGAGCTGGAACAGGGATGAACTCTCCTAATTAACACATTTCTTGCTTGCTCCTAAAATCAGTGAAGTTGACTACATTACATAAATTATGATTCTTCTCCAGGCTTCAAACCTCAATCTCCCTTTTTGCAGCTCACATCCCTCTCTATTCACCTGACTCATTATGCATACATGTGAAACCTTTTCTGGATCTGCAACAGCACAATAGTAAAAAAAGTCAAAACAGTAGATTTTATTTTAAATGCAATGTATATATTACACTATATTATATTATGTGTATATATTACTTTACATTATATTATATTACATTACATTACATTACTTTACATTGCATTGCATTACATTATATTATATTATATCAGCAGTGATAATAAATGATACTAATATGTTGAATCTGTGATGTAATACAGAACCCTGAAAGAAACACAACTCCATACCACCTTCTTTTCTCTATATTGGTTTGTTTCAATTTGACTAAACTGAAATTCAAGCATCTGTTGTTATTATTTGTTTAAATAGATGATATTGGTTTATTTACCCTTGCAGACAAAAACTGTGCCTTACCATTTCAACTACCTTTAAAGTTCTTAAGATCAATTGTATACTTAAAATGTTGAATGAATTTTGCCTAAGCTGCCTAAAAGTTAGATAGTTTTTTGTGGTTGGTTCTTGAAATTTTTCCTGAAGCAGAATGAATCATGCTCTGGAGGGGCCTATCTTTCTCCATTACCCAGAGCGGGAACCTAGACAATTAGTGTAAACTAGATACTTAATTTTCACATGGCTGAAGAAAGCTGAGTTGAACCTCATCCATAATGTTTTGACCTTACAGACACAATTTATTCTTCTTGTTTTACAAAGCAGTCTTTTAAAAACTTGACTATAAATTGAAGACCTGAAATTATATCCAATTAAATAAAAAAAATAAATATATGTGTGTTAAATAAACAAATGTGTTTTTACCCATGCACAAGCTGACATCTTATAACACGTCACGTGTCCAGCAACAGAAAACGTTATTTTCCTCTGGAGTAGACTGTTTTGGTTTGGGGTTTTGGTTTTTTTTAAAGAAGTAAATAAGGACATACAATGTGAAAAGGACAAGAAGAGGATATGTTCCTTTTGCATCTAACATGAATATCAAAGTATTCAATTGCATACTGACAGACAATTTGCCTTTAATGACACTTATTATGCCCTATTTACTCTTGTGTGTTTATATGTAATTACTTTTGAAAGTAGAATAAGACTTCTCCAAAATTTAATTTTAAATATATCAAATCAATGACCCATGCAAACACTAACAATTTACACTGGGTTTTCCTTCAATTAATGAGATTCACCAATTATAACGAACAGTAAGCATTCAAAACAAAAGAAGTTGATATATCAGTAAGACAAGAAGCACTAAAGTATGACAAGGTCCTGGTTCTACAAGTTTCTAGTGCAACTGGCATGAAGCAGGGGTGCTTCTAGCCAGGAAAGAACTTCACAAATGGTTTACTAATGCTTGCTTAGTTGTGTCTTATTCTGCTGATGTATGTACTTATCACATACAGATCACATTCAGCTGCCACTTCAGTAAAAGTTGTTGGATATTTTTTAGTCCAATCTTATAGCATATAATGTATAAAACAGTAACAGTTAATGAAAAAAAAACTTCACAAATACTATCTACTTTGGTATTCTGTTTAATATGGAGAACCTTTACTATACTTCCAGTCAGAAAACTGACTGTATTTATGCTGAATAAGAAATGGTAATGCTCAACATCAAAAATAATCAAACATCACAGATTGGGCTGTTAACCTGAACATGCATGTTCTTTCATTTAGTCACATTTAGTTCCTATAAAATAAGAAGAACGCTTAGAAAAACAGAAGGAATAATAATATGGGCAAAAGAGGGAAAACAAAGCACTTGCGAAAGCTAGTGAGAAGTGCAAGAGAAAAATAGATGTACAGAAGAAAACTAAAAGATACAAACCAAGATACAAGCATATCACTAAACAGAAAAAAAGTAACATTGCTACTTATATGATTAAGATGATTTTTTTTTCTAATAACTGTAGCATGCTGGCAAACTTTTGAATTCTTTAAGGCATATCTTAGTTCCATTTAAATCATAACACTACATTTTAACAGAAAAAGGCCTCTATTCCTATGACATTTGCTTAAGACTTACTATTTTTTTCTTTATTTATTTTTTGGAAGAATGTCAATCTGAAAGCTTTGAGTGAAAAATATACCTTTTCCTCTCAAATATTGCCAATGGTATTTCTAAACCAGGGGAAGGAGGTTGAAATGATAATACAGCCCAAGTAGAACAGTTTGTCAAAAATAAAAATAGACAGCTATAAGCAACAACCATACTTTATTTAATAGACTGAGAGCGAGTGAACAGACCCAGAGCACTGATTGGAGTGACAATAAGAAATTTAGCACTAATTTAATCTTACAAACAGTTGCATGGAAAAGCCTCCTGATAAGTTAGGTACGGTATTGTTTGACATAAAAGCACACCATAGTTTCAAAATATCCTATTGAAACACATCATCAGATATGTAGACTTTTTTCTATATTATTTGAGTCCTACATGTAGTCTTTCTTAACAACTAAGGTAGGTCTTTGGCCACTAGTAATGGTTCTTAATTAGGTATTTTTCTGGTACCCAATAGAATACCTCTTAAATCTATTATAATGCTTTCCAGATCCATTAGTGATTAATGCTATAGTCCTAACTAAAACCAGAATAAAGAGAGAATTGTGTTTCGTATCTACCTTGCACATGCTGTGTTTTCTGAGGTTGTTTTACAAAACTAATAGGCAAAGCTTGAGAGCGTAAATGTCTATGACAATGGATAATTATTGCTACGCATACTCATGATCACAAAATGATTGAGTTTTCGACTCTTAGAGAAGCAAGGAGGGGGGTCAGCAGAATTGCCACCATGGACTGCCGGAGGCTAGACTTTGGTCTTTTCAGGAGCTTGCTTGACAGAGTCCCTTGTGAGGCGGTTCTGAAGGGCAAAGGTGTCCAGGAAGGCTGGACGTTTTCCAAGAAGGAAGTCTTAAAGGCACAGGAGCAGGCCACACCCATGTGCCGAAAAACAAGCCATGGGGGAAAAAGACCAGTCTGGCTGAACAGAGAGATAAGGTTACAACTCAGGGAATAAAGGAGAGTTTATGGCCTTTGGAAGAAGGGACAGGCCACTCCGGAAGGTTACAGAGATGTTGTAAGGCTATGTAGGGAGAAAATTAAAAGGGCCAAAGCCCAAGTAGAGCTTAACCTGGGNTCTTAAAGGCACAGGAGCAGGCCACACCCATGTGCCGAAAAACAAGCCATGGGGGAAAAAGACCAGTCTGGCTGAACAGAGAGATAAGGTTACAACTCAGGGAAAAAAGGAGAGTTTATGGCCTTTGGAAGAAGGGACAGGCCACTCAGGAAGGTTACAGAGATGTTGTAAGGCTATGTAGGGAGAAAATTAAAAGGGCCAAAGCCCAAGTAGAGCTTAACCTGGGTTTGGATGTTAAGAACAATAAAAAGAGTTCCTATAAATACATTAGTACTAAAAGGAGGACTAAGGAGAATCTCCATCCTTTATTAGAGGAGGGCAGTAACATGGTGACAAAGGATGAGGAGAAGGCTGAAGTACTTAATACCTTCTTTGCCTGAGTCTTTAGTAGTCGAATCAGTTGTTCCCTGAGTACCCAGCCCCCTGAGCTAGTAGAGAGAAGCCCCCATAATACAATGGTGAGGGACCTGCTACAGCACCCAGACATACAGAAGTCTATGGGGCCAGATGGGATCCACTCGAGGGTACTGAGGAAGGTGGTGGAAGTGCTTACTGAGCCACTTTCTGTCATTTACCAACAGTCCTGGTAAACTGAGGAGGTCCCAGTTGGCCAGCATCTAGCCNTACCCAGCCCCCTGAGCTAGTAGAGAGAAGCCCCCATAATACAATGGTGAGGGACCTGCTACAGCACCCAGACATACAGAAGTCTATGGGGCCAGATGGGATCCACTCGAGGGTACTGAGGAAGGTGGTGGAAGTGCTTACTGAGCCACTTTCTGTCATTTACCAACAGTCCTGGTAAACTGAGGAGGTCCCAGTTGGCCAGCATCTAGCCAATGTGACATCCATCCACAAGAAGGACCGGAAGGAGGATCCGGGGAACTACAAGCCTGTCATTCTGACCTTGATGATTGGGAAGGTTATGGAACAGATCATCCTGAGTGCCATTATGTGGCACATGAAGGACAACCAGGGAATCAGGCCCAGTCAGCATGGGTTCATGAAAGGCTTGACATCCTCCTATGACAAAGTGACCGCTTGGTGGATGAGGGACAGGCTGTGGTTGTTCTTAACCTGCACTTTAGTAAAGCCTTTGACACCATTTCCCACAGCGTCCTCCTGGAGAAACTGGCCGCCCATGGCTTGGATGGGCGTACTCTTTGCAGGGTAAAAAACTGGCTGGAGGGCTGGGCCCAGAGAGCAGTGGTGAATGGAGTCAAATTCAGTTGGTGCCTGGTCACAAGTGGTGTTCCATAGGGCTCAAAATTAAGGCCAGTTCTGTTTACTATCTTTATCAACAATCTGCACGAGGGGATTGAGTGCACACACAGTAAGTTTGAAGATGACAGCAAGTTAGGTTGGAGTGTCGACCTGCTTGAGGGTAGAAAGGCTTTGCAGAGGGATCTGGACAGGCTGGATTGATGGGCCAAGGCAAACTGCATGAGATTCAACAAGGCCAATTGCCGGGTTCTGCACTTGGATCAAAACAACCCTATGCAGCATTACAAGCTTGGGGAAGAGTGGCTGGAGACCTGCCTGGTAGAAAAGGACTGGGGGTGGGTTGGTCAACTGCCAGCTGAATATGAGCCAGCAGTGTGCCTAGGTGTCCAAGGTGGCCAACAGCACCCTGGCCTCTATCAGGAATATTGTGGTGAGTAGGACTAGGGAAGTGATCATCCCCCTGTACTTGGCACTGGTGAGGTCCCACCTCAAATACTGTGTTCAGTTTTGGGCCCCTCACTACAAAAAAGATATTGAGGTACTGGAGCAGGCCCTGAGAAGGGCAATGAAACTGGTGAGGGGTCTGGAGAACAAGTCTTCCGAGGAGTGGCTGAGGGAACTGGGATTGTTCAGCCTGGAGAAAAGGAGGCTGAGGGGAGACCTTATTGCTCTCTACAACTACCTGAAAGCAGGCTGTAGAGAGATGGGCGGTCTGTCTCTTCTGCCAAGTAGAAGGCAACGGGACAAGAGGAAATGGCTTTAAGTTGCACCAGGGAAGCTTGAGACTGGATATTAGGAAAAATTTTTACACGGAAAGGGTTATTAAGCATTGGACCAGGCTGCCCAGGAAAATGGCTGAGTCACCATCCCTGGAGGTATTTAAAAGACAGGTAGACGTAGTACTTAGAGATATGGTTTAGTGATGGTTTTTGTCAGTGTTAGGTTGATAGTTGGACTAGATGATCTGAAATGTCCCTTCCAACCTAGGCATTCTATGATTCTATGATTCTAAGTGATCTTGCAAGATGACTAATGAGGTCTTTATCTAGCATGGGTTTAAATTTATAACTATATGGGCTAAAATCACTATGATATATTATCAGTTAGAAGGCTTTTATCCCTTATTTTCATGGAGTTACATTACATGACATTTCAATCGTGTAGGACACAAGTTAGATTTTTTATCTTAAGAAAATTATGCATATGTTAACTATACAGAGAATCTCATTTCACAATTTCCAAAAAACAGTCAACAAGGTATTTCACCAAATGCTGTTTAAAAGAAAAAAAAATTACATGGTTTAGGAAATTTAGGAAAACAAGAGTAGGCATAAATAGTTTTTTTAATGCACAGAGCTGTGCAGGGATGTATGTCAGGAACTGTGATTTTCAATATATTCTTAAATTATTTAAAAAAGATGCAAGTAACAGTTACAAAATATCTTGATGGCATTAAGTTTTCCAAGAAGTAAAAGCAAGAACCAACTGAAAAGTTACAGAAAGACATTAATGATGACAGTAACAAATGACTAGTGATAAAATATTAGATGAAATTTAGTGTAAAGTACTGCACATGAGGAAAAAATAAACCTACGTTATATTCACAATTATGGACTTTGAACTAGCTATTAACCACCCTGGACTGAGATCTTAAGGTTATGACTGAGAATTCCTGTGAAACATCTAGTGCTCAGTAGTGACAGAACGGGAATAAAATATTAGCAGTTATCAAGAAAAGAACAGAGAACAACAAGCAATTATAATACAAATGTGAAAATCCCGGGTGCAAGGGATAGACATTTTCCTCTGCCCTCTGGAAAATCCAAGAGTGAAATTAGAAAACATACAGAGAAGGATGAGCAGGATAATAGCAATTATGTAATGGTCTCTTTTGCATCATGAATAGATTTGAATTCTTCATTCTGAAAAGGAGATTATTACGGGGTAAATATGGTAGAAATCTATAAAGCCATGAGATGTATGGAGAAATTGAACAGGGAATGATTTTTTACAGTCCTTTCAAGTATAAGAACTGGAGAGCATCAAGTGAAAAGGACAATAGTGTGTTTAAAACTGGGGACATATTTCTTTAAACAATACATGCTTAAGGAGTGGAAGTGCTTGCTACAGGATGTCATAAATGCTAAACCTAAATGGGCTAAAAAGCATTTATGTAAATTAATGGAAGAAGAACTCATGAGGAGCTACTAAAAACAAAGGTACTATGTATAGATCAACAGCTCCTTCAGTCACAGATTAATGGAGACTGAAAAAGTACTTCTGCAAACCATCAGTAAGCATTGTCCTAAGATTGTATTTTTCCTGGATTTCCATGTTTATTGCTACTAAAAGGACACTATGTTAGGCAGACCCTTGTTTTCTGACCTGGTAGTATGATGATTCTTATGCTCCAGGTCTATGGCTTCATAATTTAGAGCTATTAAGACCATAAAGTGTTGATTTAAAAACTTCAAGTGATGAAAATACAGCATGTATTTAGGCAAATTATTTCATTGTCCAGTGCTCTTATAATTTAAATTTTTTCCCCTCTGTGTATTCCTAATTTATTTAGGTCTAAATTTTAATCAGTATGACCCTGACTGAGTCTGCAGTCTTCATGATTTTAATATGAATACGGATATACTCAGACTTCAGCTGTGATAATACAAATAGTAACTTCTGACGTAGGTAAGTATAAGCATATTTTTTAAGAAATTTCATTTTATAAAGGTACCAAGTTTCAAATTCTGAAATTATTTCAATTTCATTATTCATAGCATAGGATATATCTTCTTTAAGCAGAAAGGAGTATGCACTCAACAGGACAGCAACAGAGATGTTTATACTCTGCTTTATATAAACTACTTATACATGCACATTACAATCACATATGTTGCAGGTAGCATAACATCATTCCACATTTGACTACACTATTGACAGCCTTAATTTTATAAAATGGTATTAAAAAATCCAGAAGCCTTTGATCTCAGTAAATGGCAATTTACAAACATTAAAAATGAAGAGCTGATTGAATACATTGAAATATATTACATAGAATACATATAATTACACTTTGAACTGTTTTCTCAACCAGAAGGTTGAATCTCCTTCAACCATTTTTCTCTCAGCAAGAAATTAACCTCCACTGCTGAGAGATCAGATGATTATGAAACTTTCAGAACTATTAGTTGACATTTTATTTGAACCGTGAAACTTTGTAAAGAAATAAAAACTGTTCCTAGCTGCTCATTTTAAATTAACTCTTTTCTTTCTGTATCCCGAAGAAAATATCACCATTTTTAAGAAGCCAGTTTTCAACTTTTGTCCCTCAATTCTTACAGCTTTCGATTGAACTTTTATCTTCAAATCTACCTTGAAGGGAACAGCAAGGGTGAAAGAAGTATGTGGTCACTTCTCTGAACGTCCATCAGGGAGCAAACTGAATGTAGTAGGTAAGAAAATAAATTTTTGAAAAACATCATTAATACTTTTTTTTTATTACTCAAACTAGCTATAAGGTTTTAAAGACCAAAACAATTTTTCTACCTTAATAAATTCCATTAGATTTTACCAAATAATAGAAAAGTGTACCTACTATTCATCTCCATATACTTTTTGTTATTGCAATGTTCATGTTTTTTAGCCTGCAAAGCCTGTATCACATTGTGATACATCACAGGTAACAACTCAAGGGTACATTAGCTACAAGAAAGTGGTAGGACTTCAAAGGGAATATGTGAGACTGTAAAAAAACAGTTCATTGCTTACTGCCAGGGTTCATGCATTTTCTTGGTGTAACATAAAACATAGGGCTTGTATTTCACTTCAGGTTTACACAGGACCTTTTTGTACTTAATTGTTTAGGTGTTACTCTGATTAATTTCCGTAGGATTTCTTTGAGGTTAATGTTATTATTCTGTTTTACAGATGGATAAACAGAGATACAGAGAGATTAAGTGCTTTGCCCAACTTATATATACACACAAATATTTATTCTCCCTTGCTATTTTTTAAACGTTTTAACAGAATGGTTTCTGGTTCCTTCTCTCCATTGCTCCTCATAGTGACAAGAAGTATATATTTAAAACAAAAAAAAAAGGTAAAACAAGAAAAAGGAAATGATTTAATTTAAATTCTTACATCCTCTCATTAGCCATAATGAACACAATCCCAGCTAAAAAGACACACTGTCAAGTATCTCACAACAGAGGTGTTTCCTTATTGCTAAGGAACATTTTTGTCTTAAGGGAGGCAGGAATACTCTGCTATTCACTTTTAAAAAACAGTTTTCAAAACAATAGTCTGGACTCCCCCTAACTTATTATCTGTGTAACTATCTATGTTTGACCTCTCTACCTACAAAAGGTTATTTTGTTAATTACTTCATTCCTTGGGCATGTATTCACATTGTATGGTGTGAATACATATCCACATCGCAGTTATTTGACATTAATCTATTTACAGCTACATTCTTTGGAACTTCTGTTGCAGAAGCTAGTTGCTGGCATATCCTCTTATCTTGTACTGTGTTGCATGATGTACCTTATTGAATAGATGAACTCACTTAAACAATATGATTTCTGCACCTGAATCTGTATGCTTTTATCAGCAAATTCTATTGTTTCTCATTTGACATCCCATTCATGGAACAAAATGGATTAGTATATCCCAGAGGCAGACTCCTCTCTGGGATACTTCTTTTGACTTCCTTGGGTTTTAAAACCAAATCTTGGACAAGATTCCCAGTTATAGTTATATAACTCCCCTGGAGTAAAGAAAATATTTCTAATACTTTTTAACTCTGGATCTGCTTTTAACTGTACATCAGATGTTCTGTTGTTGACACATAAAGCAAAATCAATTTTTCAAAAGACTTTTCTTCCATTTTCATTATTTTTCCTTTGTATGCACCATATACATGGGCAACAGTTTTAAACTAGAAGAGGGTAGATCTAGATCGGATGTAAGGAAGAAATTATTTTTATGATGATGGTGGTGAGACACTGGAAGAGGTTGCCCAGAGAAGCTGTGGATGCTCCACCCCCAGAAGTGTTCAGGGTCAGGTTGGACAGGGCTTTGAGCAACCTGATCTAGTGAAAGATGTCCCTGCCCTTCGCAGGGGGAATAGACAGAATCAACTTTAAAGGTCCCTTCCAACCCAAATTATTCCCGATGATTTTATAATAAATAAGAAACTACATTATTATTTACATACACAAAGAATTACTCTCAGAATTACTGACAGAGATGGGGAAAACACATAAACAAAAATAATAGAATGGATTTACCGATGCTGCTGAAGAGTTTTCAACCATCCCCATAAACAGTAGTGAGTGCATCAGATGACTTTTAACAAAAATATTATTTCATAAAGATTATGCTTGCTAATATTAATGCTGTAAAGGGGTTTCTTTTAATATTGTAATATTTGTTTCTGATATTTATTTATTTTTAAAGAGCTACAGGGAAGTCATATTAACATGGTTGATGAAAAGTGTGGTAGACTTAGTTTCTTTGCCTCCTTTATCAAGAAGACTTCTTATTTGTTTCCAGTGAGTTACCTTCTGGAAGAACAAAATAAATTTGGATTACAGATGCACTCCATGTAAGATTTACCACTTTGAATAGGGTCCAGGAAACATGAGTCTAACTCTTAGGTGGCCTGATTTTGAAAAGTAAATAGAGAATTTGTTTTAATGAGATTAGTCGAGAACAAGACCTCTTATTTTAATTATTAAGTCTGTTTTGGCTTTTTTGTTGGGTTTTTTTTCAGTACAATAATCTTTGGAGGAACAGTCACCACAAAATAACTAGAAAATAAATTATAAGCATGAGTTGTCGTTAAATTTAAAAATCAAAACCATAGACATCTATCTAGTTTTTTATATTAAAAGCCATATTTAAGCATGAGAATTTTTTAAATTATCTCTCTCTTATTCAGGTTAATTTCTAGTTAGATGGATGAAACTATAAATATTATTCACAACTGCAGAAACAAAGAAAAGTACTAATGATTAGAAATAAGTTATATAATAAAACTACTGTATGTTCTTTCAGAATTAGACAGATAGAAAATCATTAAAAGCTCTTCTAAACAAGGTACAGAACTTGAATATATCCTTTTTCCCCAAGTTCATTCTCCCACATAAACTTGTTGTCTAAAACTTGAATCATTTGTATGATCATTTATATGATTTCAACCCGTATTGTGATCACCCAACTCTAATTCCTAACAGTCTAAATACATTCCTAGGCAATAGAAAACTGAAAAAAAAAAACAGATAGATTAATTTAAAATAGCTTTTTTTAAAGTATCCTTAATAGGAAAATAAGTTTTTCAATTTATAATTGGTAAAAAAATAGTGCTAACAAGAAATTCAGTGATCAAATGCATTTTAAGGCTCACTGAAGCTGGTATTCATTCCATTTAGTTTTAGATTCTTAACCAATATCTCTAAATTAGGGAACTCTTAATGTTAAGTAACTGAGAGCATTAAATTGAAGGAGTTGTCAATCTTTGTACAGTGGTTTTAGAAGCACTTTATGCCAATTTGCTTTTAATTTCTCAGTAAAGTTATTAAAGATATATGGGACGAATTTTAATATAACTACTCTGCCACAGAAATCACCAGAAAACTCTTGCCCTATACAGGCCTGCCAGCGTATGCTTATTTAATTTAAGTATTTAATTTAGGTATTAGTCTTTGTAAATTTAATTTATTTCAAGTATTAGGGACACATTCTGACTTTTTTCTTTAATTTAATATAAAATATGTATTCACGTTTCTAAGTCATTATTAAGAACATCAGCAATGAAAATTAAGGCAATGAGAATAAGCAGATGTGAGTCAATTATTGAAGATAATGAAGGGAAGGGAAATGTTTCATTTCTTAGTATCCAGGTATTAACGACAAGTTCTTATCATTGCATTGTCACTTCTACTTTATTGCTCCATTTCTTAATAATCTCATCGCCTTGAGGATCCTGGGTTTTGAGACATAATATGCATAGTCCAACACTCACATTTATTTAAAATAGTCTCCTCCTTGCTTTTGTGCAAAAGCTTCTTTTCGCATCCTAAATTTAAAATGTACTTATTTCCTTCTCTCCAGGATCTTATCTAAATAAAAGACAATTCTTTACCATTATGATATGCAAGTAGGCAGGATATCCTGAAAGGGAAAAGACAGTTAGGTGGTACACTTCTCTCAGGCCCAGTAATTGTATCCTAGCGCTGACATTTTCTTCCATAGTCTCCTGCAGCGGGTGTGTGAACAGGATGGAAGAAGAAAAATCCAAGACTGTACAGCTAACAACTATTGATACTTATTTTATGCTGAAAAAGTTACTACTCAGGATAACAATATTCGGAGACCACTTGTGTACATTGCATGTTCTGTGGTCACTTCTTTTGCTCGTTTTACGAACAAATATGAGTAGAAGAAGTTAGAAGAAGCACAGTGCAGGTGACAATTGCCCTGCTACTAGAAAAGTGTTCTGAACTGTGTCTGCATCTTGGAAATGTGGAGATCTTGCTAATCTTGAGAACAGGCAGCATTTTCTAGTCCTGTTTCATTGCTTTCTTATACAATTGCTTATTTGCTTTTCGAAAACAAATCTGAATCACACTTTTATAGCATATGACTGTCTTAGCAAGTTTTTATGTAAAGAAAGAGGAGTACACTGATGAAAATAAAACATGAATTTTGTTTATTGCTTATTTTTATATATTGTTCTCTGGACTGAAGACGAAATAAAACATGCCTGCAACTTTTAGTTGTTTTCCTGTATATTTTAATAGTAGCCTATATATAACAGAAGGAATGTTGGTAGAGATGACTGATTAAGAAAAAATATTTTTATTGATCTTTCTTGGGACTGTAATCACAAAACCGTTCATAAAACTATTATCTCCAAAGGCACAAACGACATGAAATTCAACTTAGTTGGACTTTACAAACCTCTTCACTATAGTTGGCAAGAACTGATTTTTCAATGTAAGAAATTTATAACAAAAAATATATAGTAAGGGAACATGAAATTGTCTAATGAGGTATTTAAACAAGGTCCCTAAATTTGAAAGCTGGTCTCCCCTTAATAAATTTGTGGTTAAGCCCCTCTAATGCTCGTGTAGGGACCACAGGGACACGAACCTCTAAAGTAACACACATAATAGGAATAAACAATTTTAACTCTGGAATAACAACAGCAACAACAACAACAAAATCAATAATAATAATCATCCAATGTTATTTTATTTGAGGTACAATTAAGAATAAAATTTTATTAAGTTACCAGGTTAAATTTAATCCATTTTATTAATTAAGTAATAAGGGTTCTAGATTTAATGGAAGAGTCACTTTGAAAAAGCTGTTTGGTTCTTCAATCACCTCTCAGCTAATTTAGAGCTACTAATTAAAAGTACAACAGCTTTCTGAGTAGAATAATTATCTTTTATTATCCTACTAGTAAATGTTATTGTTTAGATCAGATGATTCATCAGTTCATTCATCTGAAACAAATTATCACTTCAGCTTACTGAATGGTATGGATGAAATTAATACTTTAATAATTATTTTTCTTTTCATTAATAGGCAAACCCAAAAAAACTCCCAGTGGGAAATAAGAAAATAAAATTAGGAAACATTGAAAAATTCCTTCATATCAATTATCAAAAGGTATATAAAGAAAACCTGTAAAAGAAAAAAAGAACAAAATATTTCATCCATTTGATAGCTGTAAACAGGAGGAAAAGGACTTCATAAAAAGATCCCTAAAGTAGATGTAACAATTTATCAGAGTTTCAAGTCTGGCACAGATGTGTTGCCTATCTGCCTGAGTCTATAACTTAAATGTGAACTCAAAACTTAAGGAATGTTTCGAAGTGAAATGTTTCAAGAGCTAAATGAGAAACTTTTTTGTTTGTGGAGAAAGCGAATCTTCATAACTATAAGCTTCTAATATGATTTTTAGCAGAACATCAGCGCAGAAGTGACACAGATCTCATGCCAGATGTGATGAGAATGTTATTTTTTCTTATTTAAATTACCATATTTTCATTATTCTAATTAATAAATGTTACAATAATTAATTTTAATAATATTATAAAGCTGTAGAAATTAATGACTCTCTTTTTAATTCATGTTAGTCACTCTGCATTTATCAAAGTGGTATGAGTGAAACCGCTTTATAATCCTGAGAGACTAGTGGAAATTGTCTTCATCTATAGTCAATGTATTAGAATACCTTGTCTTTCCTTTCAGCTGAGGATTTTACCACACATTTCAGTAGATATACCAGTTTTTAAAATTTATGATACTAAATACTACAATACAATACTAAAAGCTTCAACTGTGATCAAAACTAGGTGATGTAAATTTTTAAGGTTCAGTTTAACCATCACACCGTCCCTTTGGTCTGCATTTTCTTGTGCACTTCCTATTCCAGTTCAGAGTCTGATCTTTTAAATTACCATGAAAATCATTAGATGCTAAAATTTAGACACCTCCTTCACCCATGAGAAGAAAAGAAAATTTATTCACCTTGGATACAATATGAAGATGCTAAATCTTAGAATGAGTTAAGACATCTCAGATCTGGTTTTGAACAGTATGACAGGAAATGAAACCACCAGAGAAATCAGAGTGAAAATCTCATTAATATTATGACACAACGTCAGGCTGCAACTACACCAAAAGCTTTCAGTTATACCCATGCTCCACCCCCC
>VWZL01005292.1:182263-201744 GCA_013396915.1 Stercorarius parasiticus | reverse complement strand
GCTTTCAGTTATACCCATGCTCCCCCCCCCCCCAAAAAAAAAACAACCCCCCCCCCAAAAAAATCCCACCAAAACCCAAAAGCTCACAAAAAGAACATTTTGAGCTTCCAAAAGCCCAAATGGAAGCAACCAAACAATCTAATAACCTTAGTGATACATACATGCAGGATATTCATGAAGTAGTGACAGAGACTATGGAAAACTTTAAGTATAGCCATTAAAATTACTTGAAAATTGAAATATTGTATGTGTTAAAGTACAGATTGGGACTCTTTTGAAATGCTAAGAATATTTGTATTTTAGCAATAACTAATTTAATAAATAAGTCCAAACCCAAAAGTTAAGTACCTGTAAAGTTCATAACTGTAAGACTATCTCTGAGAAAGAGCTTTGCCAAGCAAAAGCAAAGAACATTCCCCCCAAAAAATAACAGGAAAGAGAAGCAAAGAAAAGAGAAGCCATACTACAGTAGCACAAGAAACTTGTGTTTCTTTTAACCATTAACATACTAATTCTGACTGATCTGATTTCAATAAGGTGAGATGAACTCACCCGAGAGGAATTCACACTGATTTAACAGCAGCCCTGGCTAACCGGGGAAGTTCTAGTTGGCTGGAGGCTAGCAAATGTGACACCCATCTAGCAGAAGGGCCAGAAGGAGGATCCAGAGAACTACAGGCCTGCCAGTCTAAGCCCAGTGACAGGGTAGGTTATGGAGAAGATCATCTTGAGTGCCATCATGCGACACATACAGGACAAGCAGGTGATCAGACCCAGTCCGCATGGATGCATGAAAGGCAGGTCCTGCTGGACTAGCCTGATCTCCTTCTATGACAAGGTCACCCACTTAGTGGACAAGGCAAAGGCTGTGGATTGGATATTAGGAAAAATTTCTCTACCAAAAGGGTTGTCAAGAATTAGAACAGGCTGTCTAGGGAAGTGGTTGAATCACTATACTGAAAAGTATTTAAAAGACATGTAGAACTGGCACTTAGGGACATGGTTTAGTGGTGGAGTTGGAAGTATAAGGTTAATTGCTGAACTCGATCACCTCATGGGTCTTTTCCAACCTATATGATTCTATAATTCTATAATTCTATGATTCCATGAAGAAGAAGGGAAAGATGGATCAGTACCATAAGATTGTAAATAAAAATAAGCGTGCTTATGTTATAGGTATATTAAATTATTTTAAGGTTTTTACTCTGTACTTTGATCTTAAAAATGAATTTTAAATTAAATATTTAATTGGACATGACATGCAAAATGAAGACATGAACTTTTACTTAAAATACTGTTTCCTGTAAATTATCAGACATTGGTCAACAATACTTAAACCAAATAACCACCGAAGTAATAATATTACAAGATTTACCCTCTGTACAACACAATATGATGCCTCAACATTTTTAATAATTCTTAATAGTATATGGCAATATTTTGAGGATTTTTACTATCCTCTTGACACCACCCCTGAAAGTATAGACAAGAAGGTATCGCCAAACCAGATTGCTTAAGGATCCACAGTCTTTATTGAGACTGGGAAAAGGGAAAAGGAGGAGGAGAGGAGGAGGAACAGGTGGCTTGGAAAAATAAGTTTGACTTGGTGATTCAATCATGAAAAGAAACTTCACAAAAACCAGTTTTTGTAGAAACCTGTTTCTGGTTGACTATGATCACTTCTAAACAGTGCAAGTGGATGTTCATCATCACATATATTTGAAAATGACAGGTCTATGCAGGCCTCTAGTATTAAAGCAAAAAACAAAGATGTCCATCCAGTGTTACATATAAAACCTATACTGTTAGAGTGGAATTTGTAGTGTGATAGTCACAAGAGAAGCACAAACTCAATGACACATAATCCCAAATATATTTACAAAGCAGGGTGGATAATGTAGTGGATAGAAGTAGGTAGTGATAGTCTAAGATTTCTGTTCTATGACATACATATAACTTCACCCTCACACTGGCCAAGATACCAACTCCTCCAGTCAAGCTGTGACCAGTACCTTACATGCATGGAAACAAAATACTTGCACCAAATGCTTGACGTGCCTGAGTCTCGTCTGGCATCCTGATGCCTATATATACCATTTCCACCTTAGGGTAACTCTTTCACATTTTTCATCTGTTGGGTTTTTTCTTCTTTTCTGCACATACTCTCTGTTAGACCTGGACAGATGTGGTACAGGTGTCCCACAATCTGAGCATTGTTCTTGGGTAGGCCTCACCCCATGACAATAACAAAGTTTGTCTTCTTCCCAGTGCATACAACACTCATGCAATCAGTTAGAGCTGGGCAAGTCTCATTAGCTGAGTGTTGCTTTCGGGGAGGCTTCATCCTTTGACAACGTACATGCACATGTGTATGTATCTGTACATATGTATATATACTACTTATCCTGTTCTTCTTGTCACTACGTCCGCTATTTATCCGTTGTAATCATTGAATGATGTGGTCCTCTTCCATTCTCCTGCCTAATTGACATACCAAAGGTGGAACCCATCAGAAAAACTAGGAATATCATCCTTCACTGGCTTTGCACACCTGCCCCCCCAAAAGAAATTTATCATCTTCTCTAGGTAGCAACTCAAAGCAACTTCCTCTCACCAAATAGACATATTTGGGCAGTCTTTTTATGACTTCTTAAAATACATTTCAAATTCCAAACTCTAATAAAAAGAGGGGCAGAGGAGGGGCAAAATGTGCTGCAAGAGCCTTGCTTCCAAGTTTTTTGCTTTTTTTTTTTTCTTTGGAGGATTCAATCAAATTTTCCTGAAATTTACTGATGTTAACAGAGTAGCAATTCAGCTCTATCCCAAGTTTAACTAGAATATTTATTTTTAAATTAATATAAATAAATATTTTGATACAATTAGCAAACAGCTAAAAAACCAATCTTTCTTCAGTAAAATAGAGTGCTCAGAGATTCTGTTTTAAGAATGTAAAATAATCACCCATTTTTGCAGCCAGTACTGCAACTGGAAAAAACACAAAGCAAAGTTTAGTGAGTATTGCAAACACTTTTTTTTATTTGTTTTCTAAACAAAGGGAATTAAAGGGAAATCACTGAAACAAATCCCAAATTTTTGAGGATTTTATCTGTGTACGCAGTGGTGTACACAAACATCCGAGTCAATACAGATAAGCTTACTTGAAAGAGTAATGGTTTATATCCAAAGGAACATAATGAAGAGGAAAGGCGAGAAGTATGAATTCTAACTTCATGAGCAGGGCCTAATACTGAAAAGTTTTATAAGTAGAAAGCTTTTGTAAAAGGATTTTTTGCAGTTCCTTGATCCTAGCCTAATCCTAATGAACTCCTTCCCTGAAATATAGCAGACTACTTCAAGATGGAAACTTGGCAATGGTCACAATGACTCCTCACGGATTCCCTAGCCAGGTTTCTCTGTCTCTTATTGCCAACCAATGAAACTTCTGTACTAGGGGTAGGCACTTGGAGGTTCTTCAGGTGTTCTGTTAGGATTACTTTCCTATTGATTTTTGCAGCTACAAAGGTGGGAAAATGCAGGGGGGGGAAGAAACAAGAGAAAGGCCTGGTCCAATGGCCTGTATCTACTGATTACTGAAAATGCATTTAACTTTAAAAATTTTCAGGTGATTTAAATGAAAGCTAATGATATTTATGAACAGGTAAGTAATGACAACTCTTAGTTCCTTTTAAGAAGCCAGGAAGAGTTATTTCCAGAACTTAGTATCAGAGTTAAAAGGACAAATCTACTAATCCTCCTAGTAGAACTGCACTTGCTTAGGTGAAAGTCTAGACTGGCTTGTGCGGCTGGTACAATTTGAATTTTCACAATTTTGCATAGCTCATTAGTTAAAGAACTAGGTGAATGGCTGAAGAGAGTTTTAGACTTTCTTTAGCCTGAGGGAAACTGAAACCTCATTGCTATCATCTGAGACGTGTACCCTATCAGTCAAACTATATCTTGTCCTAAATAGGAGCACTGTTAGTCTTTCCAGTTGTCTGGGATTTTATGTTATCAGACATGCAAAATTAATGTTTCTAGAAGAATCATAAGCTGTTAGAGCTCTTTTTTTTTCCATGAGGAAAGAATGATGTAACCCCTTTCCCTTGATTATTTTGTTGTTTGTAATTCTTAGGAATGAAGAGCAGAATTATAAATTTCCACAGCCTACCAAATCTTTGAAGAGTCAGGCTCTCTGGAGAGAGCTTACCTGCTCTCTTCCTGGCTTCATATGCAGCTAGGTGAATTCTGAGGTAGACTATGGCCTTGTTCCAACAAGAGGAATGACGAAGGCTCAAGTAAGTGCAGACTTTTGTTGGCGGGAGGCAGGATGCTCCTGAATCTCAGAAGTGTGATGGTCAGAAGTAAGCAATTTTGCACCACCTAATCAACCCCACACTGGTCAGGTTTGAAGTGTGAGAAAGCAGTTTTTTCACTCATACAGAGATTAAGAATAAAAATGACACCTTCATTATTAGTATAACTTTACATTAGAAGGACCTAATCAATGGTAATGTAAGCTTTTGGTACTGTGCTGCTATAGTATTTCAATCCTGTGCTAAGAAGTGAACCTAACAAAAAAGCAGAATTGTTTAGAAAATCTGCCACCACTCAATCTGCTCCCCAGGACAGTAACATCTATTGAAAAGCATGTAAGTGGCAAATGTGATGTAGCCTGGCCTCTGTCATTTGGAACCAGGAAACCAGACTAATTTCAGCTATTTTAATAGCAGCGTTTTTTGTGAACAAGGTTTGATAATTAAATATTTAGAGCAGCTGGAGACACACTGCTCAGAAAAAAAAGAAAAAAAAATCTTTAGAAATCTTTCATCACTTCATTGGCATAATAGTAAAATTATTTTACTTATTGTGAAGCTTTGAATTTCTTCAAGATGTGGTCTTATCATCATTCCACTTTGTTATTAGGCTATTAAAAAGATAGCTATACTGTTGCCATGTCTTTATAGTCAAACTCAATAGCTTAAGCTATTTACTGGTCTGTATTAAATTGACCATTATTATATTCAAAAACATCATTAATATTTGAGCCAAAACTAATCATTTTTACTGAAAAAATCGAAAAGCAACATTTAAAAAGTGACTTCAAATCATATTAAGCAACAAAAATAGTATATCTCTTCAAATTTTATTTCAAAAATACATTAAAGAGTTTTATCTCCTTTAAAAGTCACCGTGTGGTGACTTTTTTATTGGCATCTGCTCACTTGGCAAGTATGTTAAGCACTGAACCAATGAATGAAATACTCCCCAGCTGTGAGTTTGCGT
Source organism: Stercorarius parasiticus (assembly GCA_013396915.1). Lineage (NCBI taxonomy): Eukaryota > Metazoa > Chordata > Aves > Charadriiformes > Stercorariidae > Stercorarius > Stercorarius parasiticus. The sequence goes on along the minus strand of VWZL01005292.1, from coordinate 196,461 downwards.
ATATAAAACCTGTCAGTCCTTCCTCTCATAAACCTAGGATATTCATAGATAAGTGGGAAACGATGGGAAATGACTTTCTGGCACTTCCTTAAATTATATAGTCAGCATCTGAATGACAGAAACTTGGCCTTGAATTAGAAAAGCAAACCAGAAGTTAATAGTTATACAACTAATGTTCACCTTTATTCTCCTAACATCTTAGACTACAATCTGAAGCTATTTTATGGAGAGCAGGTAGCACAGTAGTTCAAGTGTACTTAACAGTATGATAAAAAATATATTCATTATCTACCAGGTATCTTCAATATACAATATATTGCTACTAGCCTATTCATATCTGAATTAAGTAGATAATACTATCATTCTGTGTTTGAAATATAATGAAAAATAAACAACTTTGGCACAGACTTGTTAAAACTTGCAAAATATTCTTCAAAGAAAGAAATTTTTACATCAGTGGGAAAATAATTTCCGAGTTTGCATATGTAACCTAAATTCTCGCATTATAATTCATTTTATACAAAACTCTGAAAATATTTATATTTTAAGTAGCACTTTAAGGTACATTTATTATATATTCTGCAGAAGAAAATACTTAATATTTGCTAAAAAATAAAAATAAAATAAAAAACATATTTCCAGCATATAATTAATCCTGCCCTTCATTTTCTTTTTCCAGATGGCAACATAAATCTGTTATGCATTCACTGTGTAGACAGGCTATAGGCCATGGCTTCCTGTTCCTGTAGAATATCTAACATAATGTAGTCCATCACCTGAAATTCTTTTTGACTATGTGATCCAACAACATTTAAACAAGCATGCAATTTAATTTCTAATACATGTTTAATAATAAGACAAAGATTTTGTTTGCCTCCAGTGTTAGATTTAAAAGATTTGAGGATGAGGAATCAGTAAGTAAAAGCTTGAATTTGAATCATCCAAGCTCAAGCCGGTAAATGGCTGGTAACTGAAACGTATCTGAAATTGCCAGGCTTACCACATACTCGCAAGATAAAATCATGAAGAAACGTGCAACGTGACTACTGGATGGATGTAGATTACACTAGCAGAAATGTTCTGTAATTCATTTAACCCACAGTAGCTGCCAGAACAAATATTGAAAAATGAGGCTGTGCTATTTCTTTTACATTAAAACAATTTATCACCTTCCAAAAACTGCAGATAGATGTTTTAGATAGGATGAATCATGCCATGGGAATATGTATCTCTCTTTGTTGATTATATCAAGCATCTGAATGGCTTAGACTAGATATCTAACTTCCCTAGTTAGGTACATAACTAAATCAAGAGGAAACGTAACCTACCAAACAGTTAAATTACATGTGTATGGACCTATATGCTTTATATGCAATCCTAAAACACATATGCACATAAATCAGCAATGTTTAAGGGCAGCTTTTCAAGACAAGATACATTGACAGATTTAAAGCATTCCCACTTTGACTGTACAGGTTAAAACACAAATCATGTCATTGCATCTGACTCCAAAGCTCCAGATCTTACACTTACAGATGAAGATTTTCTTTTCCATTAAGCTTTTTATGTCCATTTATTGTGCAGAAGATAGACTTCTATGTTTTCTTATGTTTCTGGCTCACTATCTGTACATTCTTTTCTTGATAAAATGCACACAATATAATGAGCCAGATACTACCCATTTTTATTGTATTATATAGCTATATAATCTTCTTATTTTAAGGAAGAAATGAACCATGCCATAAAAATGCATCGTACATTTCAAACAATAGTTTATGTTTTATATTTAATCAAAATAATAGTGGAAAATAAATTTACTTTTAGTCATTCAGTGCACGTTGAATGCACATTAAGAATATACAATTTCCATTCTGGTGGGAGAGTCTATTATTTGTTTCTAGCACAATGTACACAACCTACATATTTTTCTGGCTCTAGGCAACCTGACTCCATTCTTATCCCCCTTCAGTGTTCTTCATTGACTCTCAAAATTAACTTGACAAAAGAGTCAAATGGAAAGACATGTAACTGCCACTGTTACAAGTCCACTCAGAGAACTTTCAAATCAAAACAATATTCTGTCAATGAGTCAAATTAACATAAAGCAGCATTTACAACAATGTTCAAAATGTTTGCTTTCCACACTGATAATAATATGTCATAAAAAAAAGAAAAATAAAGAAAAAAAAGCAAAGAATACTTTGCAAATTGTGTGTCTGATTTCATATTACCTTAATTAGGCTTATTGTCTCTCGGATGAAAACCACTTCTGTGTCTGCCCAGTACTTTTTGCACAACGACATCTCAGTTCTGGCCAGAGTTTCTAAATTCTGTCACAGATAATACTGTTGTTTATGTGCTTTTGAATGAAGATTAGTTAGCTGACTGGAGAAAATTACAGAAAAGGACTTCCATACGCTTTTTAACACTGAGCACTTGAAGCTCAGTTTTAAGCATTTACTAAACATCATACTAATGTTTTCAGATGCTAGTACAAGATGCTTTGAAAATCTTGCATTAACAGAATGGTGTCAAAAAGAGAAATAACAACAGGGCAACAAAGTTGAAAGAATGCCAAGAAAAAAGGGCATGAACTTTCTGTTATGTATTAGTTTTACTCATAGAGCAAATACTTCTTCCTATTGTTAATAATAAATATTTGTATTTACATCCTCAATACTGCACAATGTTCACTCTATACTTCAGAAAACAGAAAATAAATCAGAAAACTGAAGTACCACACTTCTAATCTAACTAGTTGTCATGGTCGACTAAATTGAATTTCATTAAATTTCTGGATGAAGTGATTTATCTTTTTAAAATAGTTTTCATTTTCATATGAAGTGTCCTGTGATACAGTCAGCTTTTCTGTCTTTATGCCAAATTCTTGTAAATGCATATGCAAAAAGTAGATTTTGTCTTAAAAAATGCAGGTTTATGATTACATGGAAAAAAATAAATATTTTTCAAAATATACGAATAAATAATGGTTACTTTTCTTGGAAGTCACGTGTTTTTGAAGTCATTCTCTTTATGGGCAGGAAAGGGGGACTGACTTACTTTTCATAAAATACATGATACAAGCTGGATCATTGTCCCTTTCTCCTGAAATCAGTGTCTTGAGCCTTTATACAGTTGGAGCAGTCTTGTCATTTCACTCCATTTTGCTGACAAGTAATCATTGTTTGGACAATGCAATCCCACTGACTTTGAAGTGGTTACTTGTATGAAAAGAGGGTAGGAAACAGTATAAGATTCCTCCCTATGGTAGCTTTTCTGATATTTCAGATCATCCTCTATCATCTCTACCTCCCATTCAGCAAATTAATGATTAATGCAATAAGTGCTTAGTTTGTGGTTGAAAATATTAAAGCTAGATATTCAGCCAGACTTTTCCATCCATTTTAATTTAAGGTGGAGAGTTAAATCCTCCACGTTTTAAAAACATCGGTCCATACATGCCTGCCACATTTCTTAAATGAAAGTAAGATGTACACAACAGTGATGATGGATTCAAGTTATTAAAAGCAAATGCTTTACTTTAACGCAGCTAAGTATTATCAGAAACACCATTTGGTTTTTATTCCCTCTTGATGTGAGGTTGTCATTTGGGACATTCCGCTACTTATGATCTGTCCTTGCTTGTCTTTTTTTCTTTCCAAATGTAAACTGAGTTTGAAATCAAATCAAACTGTACTGAAATAACTCAAGTGTGACGTGGTTTTTAAGCTGTCTAACAATTCTAGATGCAGTGAGCTGTCTAACAGAAAACACATGTTGACAACATTGCTTGCTCAATGTGTGTCTTCACTAGCAGAATAAAAGTTGTATATGTATGTACCTTCCAGTATTTGCAAAAAATTACTCTTTTATGATGTAATAATAATAATTAAAAAAATAATACTACCAAACCCCTCCTGCTTGTCTCTATTTGTTTCTTCTCTCTGTTGCTTATTTACAATAATTCAGGGCTATCTAATAACACAGAAATTCAAGAAAAGACACTAGGAAAAGCTGAAAATGCTGTAACTGCATGGTTAGAAAGGTGTCTGTAAGTACAAGCCATTTATTCAGGAATTAAAGAGAATAGTGGATTTTAACTTCCCTGTTTAGAGTAAGCAAACTGGGTCTACCTTCATTGTCAAAATTCTAAGAAAACTTGCCCCAAAATGTCATGCTTATCAATAAAATGCTTGTAATTTTTAAAATATTATACCTTGCTGTAAATGTAAAGCAAATGTATGGTCTCCATGGAAACTAGATATTTGCACAATTAAATATATATTTTTAGCTTATTTGTAGGAAAAAAGAGCTCTGATTTAAATCTCATATTTTTTGATGGCCACGAAGAATCAATACTTAATTTTCTGATAGCGTAGCTCATAAACCACACTTACGTACCTTACTGTGTATATTCAATCTTTCTTTTTGCTCTTACAGAAAGGAAAGACATTTGCTGAGGCAAGTTGATATAAAATTTATTTTACTGTTAATAATATTAATCTAAATAGAAATATAGATGACACCATTATGCAGAGCAGGGCATAAAAAATAATTCATATGCATCAGAAAAACAAAATAAAATCTTAAACATCCACATTTTTATTAAAAGCAGTGCTGGATTTCAGTGTTGAACAATTAATGATCATTACACTATTTTGATATATCAGTAGGAGAGTGTCACAGAAGATGAGTCTTCCATGTTTACAAAAGATCTTGCCTGTGGCATACTGTGTGCTTTTGTGAATCATTTATCTTCTAGCTTAAACCTGTCATGGTATGAAATACTGCAATTGTGATTCTGCATGACAGAATAATGAAACATTGAAAAGAAGTCCACACTGCAATGACTTTTCCACAGAATTTGGACTTGAGAACCTGAGAAGCTGCACATGAAATAGCTTTTCTTTTCACTCCATCAAAAAATACTCCAGGCCAATGAGTTCCCTTCCACACACTGAACATGCTAATCCATTTTGTGTGTTTTTTTGTATATTGACCTGTTTTTAGCTTTTTTTTTAAACCGTGCATTGTTATAAGAGCTCAAATGCTGTGTTGGATGCCAAAATAGTTCCTGAAGAGGTTCCATTCAGCAAATATTTGAATGCTGTATTTCACATTGAAAGTCGGAGCCTAGGGAAGATTATGGAAGAAGAGTTTATTCTGTTTTCTTTAGGAAAATTACTTTAAATTATCTTACGTCAGCAGCTTTGCTGAAGCACCCCTTCATTTTACAAAGAGCTTGTTTCAGCTCTGTGTTGTTGTGAATAATCTCTGACAAATGTACATGTCATGATGCACATTAGCAAGTGAATTCAAGATGAAATCTGGTGTCTTCATCCACAAAGACCAGCACTTTTTGGGGACCATCTTGTCATTGATTGATCCCTACACAATCCATATCAAGCACTGCAAGCGAAGACACTTTTCTTAATGCAATGTCTTGTATCAGGACCCAAATTAATAGAGTTACAGGTAATAATTTCCTAAAACTGATCATAAAGAGCTCAGCATTAAAAATATATGGCTATCCTTCTCTGCAACTGTACTTGAATGTATTGTGACGAGATAGAGGTGAAAGCTATTAGACAACACACATTAATTACACAAATCTTTAAAAATTCAGACTGAGACAAATAATCATATTGAGTCTAGAAAACTTGAGTTAAATCTCATGTCAAAATTACTTTGAATTTGTTAATGGTTGTTACAGGAATAATTCCAGTAACGATAGATTAGACAAAGAGCATGGGTCAGGAAAAAACCCCATAATAATAATTTACAAAAAATATAAATATACACCACTGTATAATGCAAATAAAGATTCATATTTTAAAATTAGGTCTTTGGGATGCAACGAATTCCCCTCCCTATTACTGTAAGAGTATCATGGGAAAAAAAACATCTACAATGGCAATACCTTCTTTGGCCTATTTGATAATGTCGTGTCATTCTCATTTTTGAATGGATACTACCAGTTGTGTTTTATACCTTTCTCTTTCAACACACAAACATTCATGTTTTCTGTATTCATAAAAGTGGATTAAATATTTCCATGATATATTCTACTGGTACCTTGCTTAATTGTTAAAACATGCTCTTTAAGGACAAGAAAAGAAATAAAGGCTTGTCCTGAGGCAGGACAGCCAAAGAGCTCTAGAGAAATGACAGATACTCTGCCATAACCATATCTCCAATACATGACTGAATCCTTGCATGGCAGGGTTAATCATATGTAAAACTATGATTTTCCTTCTTCATATCAGCGTTTTTTGGGGGTTTTTTGCAGAAGCACCATGAAAGGGTAAACCAGAATTTCTTAATACTGTCCTTAACGTGCTTAGTGTGTAAAGAAAATGACCATTTTTCAAATTATTCCAAATAACTATGCAGAACAGTGGGATTTTTCCCCATTTCGACGTCTTGTTTGGGGAATTCTGTCTTTATTTCCAGAAATCACAAAATTCCACTTCCATCCAGATTGTCAAAGATATGAACTATAGAGTATTAACATTTTAAATTCTTTATTGTGATGATTTTCACTCTTTGCATGTTGACATCCGTGTCATAAACTAAGATGTATCAGATTTGATGGAAATGGGAGGACATCCTCTTTCCAGTTTATCTAAAACAAATTAGCTAGGTCAAAAGCATATGTTTGTAACAGCTAGAAATAAATCAAGAACTGTGCAAATGTTTTTAATTTTTTCTGAATGTTCTAGAGGACTAAATAGAGATTCACATAGCTTAGGAGACAATACTTTTAAAAACCTGTTTATTTTGTAGTAGACTCTGTACCTCTATGCTATACATAAGAACAAATTAATTGGATATTAAGGGAGTTCAGTCATCATGAGTATGGCAGATGGATACACAGCAGTTCAAGTGTTGTCTTTAATTTGGATAGAATGTTTGCAGAATCAACATGAAGGAAGATTAATAATTACTCATCCCCATCCCCAGACACCTGTTATTTGATGAACTGAAATGTGAGCAGTGGGTCATAATAAAGTCCTACTTATCCAAGCATAAATCTGAAGCACAGATTTTTAAAGAATAAATAATATTCAGTACGTAGCATACTGGTTACTATCTCACAAAGTGAACAACAAACTATCAGCTGTCATCATAGGCATTGTTTAATAATTAAGTGGGATAAAATAATTCATAAAACTGGTGAGATAAAATAGTGCTGTAAAAGCTGTCTTTGTGTGGGACAGAAGACATCTTTAAAAGATTCATCTACTGATCAGAAAAAATGGTAGGATGGAAGTGAAGTTTTGGTAGAAGATCTGGGAATCTATGAAAACCAGACAGTCGTATGCTGCTCTAAATTCATTCCTCAGGAAAGTCTACGCCATTGCCTCATGATGCAGAGAAGCCAAGGATTATGAAAGCAATATTACCATACATTTAAGACAAACGGTGCTTCCCCTGCTTATGTGTACTTACTGGAGCTATGCTACACTTTCTAGAACCTTGGCACATGATCTTTGGTGAAAAGAAACTTTAACTGGTACCACTAATGTATTTGGCTAGCATCACAGCAATATTCTAAGTTACACACTGGTTGTCACAGTGAGACAAAAATAAATGAACAACAGTAATTTCAAAAGATACTGGCAAATATAAGTATTCTGAGAAAATAGTGCATGATAAAACTGATAAAAAGTATAAACAGAAATATTAGCTTAAAACAGTTTTTTAACATTAATATAAAAATAATATAAAAGCAATTGTAAAAATCATACAGAATTGTTGAAAGTATCCAAGCAACAAAAAGGTACAAATGAGACCAGATCTACTTACCAAATTCCTTAGGAACAGTGATAGAGTAAACACAGTTGTGACCAACACTATAATTCTTGGGGTAGTTTGGTGATAATACAGTGCCTTCAGAGCCTGTTGACCGGCTTCCGCAGGGTGCTAGAAAGTGAAGATAATCAGTTTTGAATAATATAGTATCAGAAAAAAAACCAGTTTAAAGTGATTTGTTGTATGTTGGTGTATGCTATTACAGTAAATTTTATTACACTTCTATACTGGATTTAAATCTGTATATCCTATAAAGTACTGAGTACGTGCAACTTTCTCATATCTCAAAAAAGAATTGATGGCACTTTGCTGTTTTCCAGATCAATGATTGTTTTTCTTTACCATTTATCAACCATCTTAATAAAATAATGATGTGCTTTATACACTGTATGCTATTATGCACAGCCGACAAAACTATTACTCATTCGTATGATGCTTTATACTCTAATAAAGGCATAGATTATGCAGCCCTTCTGCACACTAGTAAATTCTTACTCATGCCAATAGACCCATAATTCAAAATAATACACAGAACTACTCAAATAAGGAAGTTAGGATTCCTTGACTGAACATGATGTACCAGTTTGTATATCTCAATTATTTATAACATTATATATATAAAGTTGTGAGTAAACACTTTTCTTTATCACATAATCATGTTTATTCTACTATTAATAGCTATAATGCTTGATAAATGGCATGTAAATAACAATCCTATTTATTACAACAATGTATTTTTCTATGGTTAACAACAGAATTTCAAATTTGGCTTTATTTCAAACTGTCAAGCAAGAAAGAGTGCTTTTTATTCTTTTTCTTCAACAAATGTTCAGGTGCATTTATGTGAAACACTTGTAAGTGTTACTGCTTTCCTATGTCTGTTACTTGCTTCTCATACACACTTTGTAATTTATTAGTTTAATCTACCATTGAGATTATGGCATCTGTTTAGAATATTTATTCTAACCATTTTGAACTATAAAACATTTTTTGATGAGTTTAATGTTAACGTATCACAGAATCACAGAATCACAGAATGGTAGGGTTGGAAGGGACCTCTGGAGATCATCTAGTCCAACCTACCTTTTTCCTCTGTTAAGATGTGACTTCCTAAAATAAGCACTACTCAATGTTTTATTTGCTAAACACAAAAAAGTTTTTTTTGTGGTATGCTCTCAAAACATTAGTGTCTCCTGAATTATATTAAATAAGAAAAAGATGGTTTTCTTACTATAATTTCAGCAGTTTTTATCTTATTATTTGCCATACTAAATACAAGCTATGTATTACTGTATCTACAAATCATGTGTTTTAAGACTTCTTTTAGTTAATTCACACAAAATGTATGGTAGATTATACCATGAAAAGAATGCACCTTTTAATGCTAGCAACTTAAGGGCCTCTTGCTTTCAGCATGTATTTCTGTAATTTGCATTAACACAGGTTCCTTTCACTATGGTGTAGGCAAAAGTTTGGCAAACTGTGTACCTGAAACAGGAGCAGATGGTAGCTATTACTCCAGTCTGCATATACGATTTGTAAATGATTTAATGGGCCAGCATGAAAGACACGGTATTTGAAATAGGTCAACAGAAGGATCTTGACTTTTGCTTGTGCATGTGTGTGTGCATGTGGTAGATGTGGCACATATATTAGAGATTAGCAAATCGGTCAGGACATTGAACAGAACAGGTCTTGGCAGTGCTTAGTACAGCTTGACTGATAGGCACCCATTCTGAGATATGGAGTAAGCAGTAAGACTATCATATATATAGGGAATATTGTTCTCTATGACTAAAAGAATAATCTCAGTGTCTTCCCTCAATCCACCATCATGTGAAATATCAGAAATTCATGCTTTCTTTTGAAAACGTATTTAGATAATAGAATTACTGGTACTTTTTGCCAAGAGGCAATAGAGCCTTGGCTGAGCCTGACATCCAGGGACTTATTTGCCTTGAGTTATTTGAAAAACACAAACAAGAAACTCTTCAGTAGCTGAATGTGGTAATTTTTTTTCATTAAAACAGATCTGCTTACCAGTTTGTAAGTACTCAAGATTTTCTGTTCCAGATTTGGATGAAACAGAAGACAATATGGAAGAATATAAGCAACAAAAGTGCTAAAACTAGAGAAATAAGTTTGCCAAAAAAGCTTATTACTTCTCCCTTCTCTCTTCTTTATTGTTTGCAAGTTGAATAAATGAGTTACTGCAACAAAGACCAACAATACTGTCCCACTCCGGCACTCATATCATTATACTTTCCTAATCAGCAGAAGTAAAATAATGTGCAAATTCAGGCTAAAATTATGATTCCACTGAAGTCAATGCCATTGACACAAATAGGGACAGAATTTCACCCTTAATTTTTAATATAACTTGAAGTAATAGTACACTATAGCAATACTTAAAATTAAATCAACAGCTATATATTTAGTACTCAGAATACAGTGGAACATTACTTATAAAGTCCAGATTTTTTATACCCTTGTTCTTTTATATTCCTACAAGTTCTGCATTTAAGCAAGGTATTTGTGACTTTACAAAACTAGTAGTATGCTTAAAAGAGAACAAAACAAAAAAAACCCCAACAGTTTCTTTTAAATAAATATTTTTTTCCATAAATTCATTTAACTTAATATGCATAATTTTTCAAACAAATAAAAATAAAATTTACTGCAAGTTTTATGAGTTTTTATTCACTTTAGTGCAATGTCTTACACTACAAATTATTGATATTAATAGTTGTGTATCTAAAATCAACAATGACTTTTCAGTTAATGTCCTGTGTTTATGAATTTTTTTTAATGCTAGGGAAACAGAGAAACCAATTATGTTTGTGTTATACACAGGATTTTTAGAAAGCTAGTAGGCTTCCAAAGTGTTCTTGATTCTCTGACGTAAAGTTATTTTTAACTACATATACGTCTAGCCAAAATATTTCACAATATTTGAAAGGTTGTATTCTCACAACTGGTATAAAAATAATAACACAAAATAATTTCATAGACTAATGCACACAGGTTTCTAATAGTGATTAAATCCAGCAATTTTTGCAAATTAATAATAGAAAATACCATTTAGCATCTTCAAATAAATGAGCAGTCTCATTAATACTAAAGTCTGACTAAAACAAGTTCACTGTCTCTTAAAGGTGAAGATAATGTCATTTTCTTTCTATAATTGATATTAATTAAAATGCTTATATGACCCATTGTTGGAAACATCTAAATGTTTTTTCCACTCTTCAAATTCCATGAAAGCAACATACATCTGCATTGATTATACAGTGGACACACATCTGGTCACATAAGAGGACAGGAGGCACAGTACAAGGGTGGAAGCCAGATTTCCAGCACGGCTCCTTTCGGTGCAAAGTCTTTCAACTGAGTTGCCTGCAGCCGGTGCTACAACATGGTCAGTACACACTGGACTTAGAGATGAACTCTGTCACTCTGACATTTAAGTTTAAAGTCGTAAGTTTAAAGACATAAAGTTTAATTTGCAGCAACAACAAAATACTTGCATTGAATATTTCATAGTATTTTCTTTCGCTTGGTGTCCTCATTCTGGACTTTTTCATTCTGCCCTTTCTGAGTTTACCTTTTCCCTTATGGTCCCTCTCATTGTTTTCCATCTGCTGCTATAATGACTCTTTATCCTCACAAGAATTCACATTCCTGGGTCTCAAAACCAAATGGTACAAAGGAAAGTTGAATCAAGATGTAAGCATATAGTTGACGTTTGCAAACTGAGAAAACGTTTAATCATTATATGGTAAATCATTTAGTTCTTAAAGCAGCAAGATTGTCTTCAAAGACCTTTCTGAATGTATCAGGAAGGAAGAAGAGGTTTATTTGGTATTTTAGTAAACCCATAGAGCTAACTGAGTATATTTCTTTCCTTACCTTTTGGGAAATGCTTACTTTTAAAATGCTAGAAGTTTCAGGAAGAGGAGATTCTGCCCTGACCATCACTAAACATTACTATTCAGAAATCAAAGATGGATCTGGGGTCATGAAACCATAGCCACAGTGAACTAAAAAAATTAATTTGATACTAAAATAAAACATGTTTTTGCCTCTGGAAAATATCTAGTATCAAGTTGTTTGGTTAGATATAATAATTCCACTACCACAGTGCTACCCATTGACTTTCACTTATGCTTATTTCAGCTATGTAGGTCTCATTGCCTTTGCATCAGTTTTACAGTGCTGTGATGTATTTAATTTACCAATAACTGCAAAGTTAATAACTGAAATGTTGTGAAAATCAACTTGTCTAATTATTATGCTGTGTATTGAAAGATCTACCTACAGTAAAAATTCTAACAAACCCATCACACCTAGATATGTAAACTGTATTTAACACACAAAAAAAAGCAACAAATGCTAAGCATCATTTCCCTAGGAATGAAAAAAAACATCCTGCAGAATAAACCAAACCAACCAACAAAAAAAAAAGTTCAAAAGGCAAGTGGTATTGCCTAATGTAATTCTCCAGTAGTATTCCAGTATTTTTAAATAAAGTTTGCTTAGACTCTGAAATATCGTATCAATTTCTGTATTTATTTCAGCCTCAGTTTATTCTCTAACATATAAAAACACTACTCAGTATGCTTTCCTTGCCCTGCTTTCCAGGATCAGCAATGGAACACTAATAGGAGAGAAAGGCACTTGACTGTGGTAAGAATGTGATAAGAATCAGCGTATTGATGCATTGCTCACCTTTTCCTTGGAACATTTTTAAGTATTAATGGCAAAAAGCTCCTTTCTGTATGTGCTGAATTTCTGTAATGGTATCTTGTCTTGTTAAATAGCACTCCCTGCAGCTCTTGAAAAATCCTATCACAACAACAACCACTCTGCATCTTAAGCTGGTAAGCTTTTTTATCTGGAAGATTACCCATATTGATCATTAGTAGTCATGCACTTTTGTCAAAGAATTCTACCTTTTTATGGAAGCATATTAGTAAATAGAGAATACAATATAAAATGCATTTACCATCAGCAGTGACACCTTTTCTCACATTTCAGCATATTGTTGTAAATATGCTGAACACAACAGCAGTTGTAGAAGAAATGTAGATGATCATCCAAGCATGGCAAAATCACACAGCAGAACCACAGATCCCTGTAATCTACACCAAACTACTGCTATAAAATAAAATTTTCTGTAGCTCCAGCAAAGCATTAGAGGGTTAAAAGTCCCTGCCACATGCTTATTGCTCATTGCTCATATGTTTTCCATGATGCCTTTGCAGTTTAACCAAAAGAAAAAATCCACAAGAAATAACTTTAGTAAAATAACTGTGAAGAATGGACTAAACAGTGTAAGAATCTATTTCAGATCTCATCTTTTGAAGAAATGACTGTTTTTGCTACCAAGTAGTTTTTCTGCAGCTTGAAGCTTTTAATTCCTACTATTGCTTTCAGATTACCTCCCTTCTAGCTCCTTCAGCTGAGATCTAACAGAATTTAATTGTAATTGCAAATTTAAGTGCCATATTGCACCATTCATTTTTAAGCAGCGTTCCTCAGTGGAATCAATAGGGAATACTGCTTAAAAATGAATGGCACAATATGGCTTTATGTCATGCAGATAAATTTGATTACACAGCTACAAATACAATAAAAATAAAGAATAACAGTGTATAAACTCTGCAGAAGGGGCAAAAATATGCCTTGGAGATCTGCTTATGGGATACTGACTTTTTAGCTAATGGACTACTGTTTCAAAACCCAGACTAGGATAGAATAATCATTACAGATACCTAATATTTAGTGGGTTTAAATGCATAGGTTAAAAAAAAATTGGGGACATGGTGTACGTTTTTAGAATTTAATATATTAAATCATTGATTGTTGTTTTTCCTATAATACAGTGTTATTCCACTTATCCTTTTTAATCCAAATTATAGTTTTTCAGTTGTCATGACTTCTTACAGTGGTTAAGTCAAGACTAATATACAAGAAACAGATAACAAGAAAATAAATATAGTGACTGATACATCATCACCAGGAAATGAAATAATAATTAAAAAAAAATCAAGCAAAGGAAATCTTAACAGTTAAAATGTTAGACAAATTTCTTATGAACTTCCAAATTACAGATACTTTTATTGTGGACATCAGTCCGCAAATGTGAATGTGATGAAGCATAAAAAATTGTTTTGTCAATGCAGTGAATATGGAAAAGATAATCTGATACAGAAATATATATTTTAGTTGCTGTTTGGCAATCCAGAAATCCAATAGAAATGAAAAGACACCAACAAATAGAGAGAGAGAGAGCACCATCATATGGTAAGAAAGCAGTACTAAAGAAAGCAATAAATGTAAAGAATATGGAAGCTTTCCATGCTGTCGTCTCTTCAGTCTTC
>VWZL01005292.1:163302-182241 GCA_013396915.1 Stercorarius parasiticus | reverse complement strand
TTAATTATGGCAATCAAAATTGGTTTAAAAAATGAAAGAGAAGCTCAGGACAATATATCTTAACAGTGTTTGAAAACGGTTAGTTAAAACAGGGACCAGCGGGAACTGGGGAAATCCCTCAGGAATTCAGAAACTTATCAAAGCAGGACCTGAATCATTAACAGAAAACAGAGAATTGATGAAATTATAAAAAAAGAAACAAACAAAAAACAAAACATAGAAATTATGAGTAGCAACTTAAAAAAAATGCAAACGTAGAAATGCAAAATCCAAAGCAATTGGCTCGATATTGCAGAAAAAAATTAAGAGAATGAATATTGGATGTGAGTTTCAATACAACGTTACTGTAGACAAAGACACCTCTAAACCAGGCTTTCATGTATTAGACATAGAAAGTAACATTTCTGCTCCATTCAAGAGTGGTGAAGGACTAAAAGAAGGTGTTATTTTGATCTAGCAGGAAATTTTGAAATAATTCATTTTGTTTAGTTTCCAAAAGTGAAGAGCAAGATCATGGGCTGACTGGTCACTTTTTGAAGATGTGGTAGATTGAGACAAAGATTAGAGAAATGTCTTTTTCTCTTTATCCATAAATAATAGGACATGAAATAACTGGCAACAATTTTAGTAAAATCAATTAAATTTAGATATTTTCATAACTACTTTGGGGAAGTTATTGATTTTTTTGGTGTTTCCTGGAAGAACAAGGCATATAAATATCTGTCATAATGGCTTAATTATATCCAAGCAGACAAGAGACCTTCACCTTTTTATAATTGGTTATGTATTTATATCACTCCATATTAATGGATTGTAACATGAGAAAGGGGTACATTCTATTTTCTTCGTCCTGGCAATAGTAAAACCACAGACTGAACTGTTACAGTGTGATGGGCTCTTTTACTTTTTTCTAGAAGAAGAAGGATAGTATTTCATGTTACAAGGTAAAAATTATAAAGGAAAACACATTATGAATAAAGAAGCACAAAAAGGGACAACTCCCAAAAGGTAATTCTTTCAAAATTAAAAAACTATCATAAACTTGAATTATAAAATTTTTAAGTGTTCAGAAAGATGTATAGGCAAGAAAATATGCCTTATAAGGAGAGAACCAAGGAACTCGAAATCTGTGTAGTGTAGCAGAGAAAGATAATTTGACACATTTTAAGAAACATGAGGAGGATAGTACCCGTTTCTTTTCAATGAACAGAAGCAAAAGAAAATTTAACAGAAGCTGAAGCTAACTTTCAACTTACACTTTTGTTCTAATTTTATAAATAAAGTTTATATAAATATCTAACATGCAATTAATCACACAAATTATTTCTATGTAGATTCATTTAACATAAATATCAGATTTTACTTCTAAAACCAACAAAACCAACATCAAATCCAAATAACTTTATGTCTTCAGTTTCATTCCTTGAAATCCATAAAACAAAACTAAATGTCTTTCTGAAGCAGATTTTATACAGTTGAATATGAGATACGCTTTTACATTCAGGGGGAAAAAAAATACAAAGAAGAATTGTTTTAGACTAACTTTAGAAATTATGTTTGCTCTCAATTTAATTATCAAAGATTATTAGCTTTCAATTATATTCTTTTTTTTCTTATGAACTGCCGTGCACACAATTTTAAAAAGTTCTATATAGTTTTCTTAGGTACTGAAATCACGTGTTGCTTAAAATTAGTTTATAAATTTATTTTATTTTAGTTAAGTGTATAGAAAGTCTGAAATTAATTTTCTGATATGAACTAAGATGTGCCTTCCACAGATGAAAAATTTAAAAATGCTTTTCAAGTCAACCGTCTGCAGCAAAGCTTTGACATGATATTTATGGAACTTACGGAAGAAAACAAACAAACACTTTACAACAATTTATCTACCAACATGATAAATGAATAAAAAATAACAGAAAAGAAAATTGGCAGTAATAAAGTCTTCTGGGGGAGAACAGTTCAGAGTCTTTCAAGTCTATTTAGATGGCAAGAGGAAAAAAGCACTACATGACGGATGTGTAAAAGTAAAAATAAGTCAGAGATTAACAGAGTTTAACACATTTTTAGCTACAACAGAACTGAGACATTGACTCATGAGAAAGTATGAATGAAAGAATGGTAAGGATTTACAGACCTCTTCACGAGACATAATCACCCCTTCCAATCAGAGCCTTTTTCTTCTTTTTTAGGGGCCATGTAGCTTCTATATTATTTGTTTATTCACCTGTACACTCTTTATATCTAAATTATATTTCCTTACTTATTTGGTTTAAGAAAGAATCATTCCTATTATGTGATGAAGAGCATGGTCACTGCTTCTAAGTAATTCGATAGACAATGCAGCTGAGGTCTCACTGAGAATATTTTTTGTTCCATAACCTTAGTGGACAAGGACATAATTAAAACATCTTTTCATTACGTAGGAGGAGAAACCTATAAAATGTGAAGACGAAAGTAAAAATTATGAGCTTTCTTAGAACTCGCTAACATTATGAGTTCATTTAGAACTGCACAAAACCAAGAATCTACTTATTACTAGAAAGCTGGTAAGTTGTATCATCTCCTGAATCTTGTTTGGATAACAAGATTAATTTAGGGGTGAGGAGGCTGTAATGAGTGTATTACCTATCCAAAAAGCCTTGAAGTTATTGTATGCTGCCCATCTGCATGTGTCTAGAATGTCCCTTTACCCATATGAGTTTTTGCACAGTAGCAGGGAATCATAGCTGCTACAAAGAATAAGCTTTTTCTTGAATTATACGAGAATATTATTACAATACATAAGGAAACTCTGTAATTCCTCAGGTTTCCAAGTGATTGATGATCATTTGGTTTCCAAGTGATTTCTAATGTTTCGAGTGTGTGCACACATTGTTAGTTTGAAAGGAAACTACAGTAACAATTAATGAATATAATTTTAAATTTGAGATGTTACAACTAATGATAAATTAACCAGTCACTGTAATCTGCTCAATCTCGGGTTTCTTTGCCATCATTATTGTTTATGTTTGCAACGCAGACTTTTAAATTAGTTTTAAGAACACAGAAGTCCCCGCTTTTCAAACTCTCTTCTTTAAATGATTCCCCCTTTCAATTTTCAACTGGACTTGTAGGTAGTTAAATTTACCAGTGGATTCATACCTACAAAGTAAATATCAATTTGCTATACCAAACTGTTCTTAAGAGAAAAAAGTCAAACTAGTAAATTTCCTAGAGAATAAAATGCCAATGTATACCCAAAGCAATATTAACTCTAACAAACACAGTTCTGTGGTTAAAAGGGAAAAATATATTAAAATATAAACAGTAAGAACAACCATCTCAGTTCAACTACTTAAATACCTGATTTAATTCGAGGTTTACATAGGGTCATTCTCAAAGCAGTAGTAAATTAAATATGACAATTCATTAATACAACTGAGAGAAAAAGAAATATACTGAAACACAAATAAGCCAAGCAAAGAACAGCAGCAAAACATTGCTCCTTTTAGATATGTATACGTAAAGAAAAAAACTTAAAAAGAAATATATTTCCCTGGAGGCTGATTCATTTTATCCTGTAGTATTCGGGATAGACAAGTGTATGTGCCTGTCTCTCTCAAATTACAAGAGAAATGTCTTTTAAGATCTTTGTAGATGAGGCCACAGATTCATGTTTCTTAATTCTAGGTTTCTAATACACAACTTTTTAGTCATCTATGCACTCTCTATGACCAGTAGAGCGAAAAACACATACTATTAATCCCACTATGGAGAACTCTAGATTTCAGCTACTAACCAATATGTTGAAGAAGAAGAAGAAGTATCACATTAGTATCAGTGAGGGAGAAAAAAAGAAACAACAAACAAACAAAAAAACCAACCAACCAACCAAATAAATCCATAAGTACAATCACATTCACATTAGAAGCAAACAAAAATAATTAATTCATCCCAGAAAGTAAGGAACCAGTACCCACCTTCTGAAACACAGGAAAGAAAATCAGGGTAAGAAACAACTCTTAATAGTAAAACAAACAGTAGTCAAAATAACTGGTCTATAGAATGAACAGTTATGAGCACGAGTATCAATTAAAATACAAAATAAAATAATAATACAAGTTTGACCTTTAAAACAAGAAAACAGACAAAAAATAAAATTACCCACAAAACTCACTAATATAATCGACACTGCTTCTGCTACACCTGGTGGAAGTGGTTCTACATACAAAAGAAATACCATTTCTGTAAAAGCCAGTTACGTTACTCTGACATGACCGGTAATGTCTCTGCTTGATATTGAACAACAGTGTAGCATGTCAGCACATATTAAGACAGTTCAACCGTTGGTTAGTTTTACACAATGTAAGACTAAGAATGGCCATTGTTATTGTGGTGGCTTGACATTGGGCAGATGCCAGGTGCCAATCAGATCACTCTATCACTCCCCATCCTCAGCTGGACAGGGGAAAAAAAATATATTCATGGGTTGAGAAGGACAGGAAGAGGTCACTCACCAATTACCACCACAGGCAAACCAGACTCAATTTGGGAAAACTGTTAAGTAACTTAGAAGTATCTAGAGGGCAGGTGTCAAAAGGACAGAGCCAGACTCTTTTCAGTGGTGCCCAGTGACAGGACAAGGGACAATGGGCACAAATGGGAACACAGGAAGTTCCATCTCAACATGAGAAAAAAATGTCTTTACTTTGAGCATGATGGAGCACTGGAACAGGCTGCTCAGTGAGGTTGTGGAGTCTTCTTCTCTGGAGATATTCAAATCCTGCCTGGATGCATTCTTCAGTGTTTGCTTACATTTAAAGCAAGATTACAACAATTATATTTCTAATTTTCTATGTATATCCACTGCAAGTCAAGTTTTGGGCACGCATGAGGAAAGCAAATGTCTAGGAGAGCAGATAGACTAGGAAGGAGAGGAAGAAAAAGAAATCCACAAGAAAGATGGAGGCCATGGTTTAAAATTACACAATTCTGACAGTTTCTGTTCCAAGTTTATACAGAGATGACAACAAAACTTGGAAAGACCCCAGATTCACAGTTTTCATCAGATTCCAAAGATCATCTTTCTTTCAGAGCTGATTTTGTCAACACCAGTAATGTGATCTTATAAGTGTGAACGCACATTCAGATGAACATCCTGCCTATGTCTGCTATGTCCATAAATATTTTTAATAAAATTTTGAGTCCATCTTCAAATATTTTTGAGGGTACCTAAAATCTTCTTTTACTTAACCTTCCTTTTGATTTCTTTAACCTTCCTTTTGATTCCTTGTATTTTATATATAAAATTAATCCAATATGTTACATGCAATGAACTGTACTGGTTAGAAATGCTTTAAAAATTTAGAAAAAAACTATCTCCTTTTGAGACCTGTTAAATCTAATATTTGGTATTTTTGATAGGTTTAAGAAAAACAGTTGTTAAAAGTAACATGATTTCTGTCATGAATAGTGACTGTAGATTTTAGTTTGATAACTGCAACATCATTCTAATTTCAGTTGGCAATACAGGGGAATATATATGTTACCCACACAAAGCAAAAGTTAGAAAATCACTATCCTGTTTAGAGTACATTGAAACAACCTAACAGTTTTTGCATTTAAAAATGTTTATTTAACAGCCTTCACTTCTGAACATGCCCAAGACTAGTCTATGGAAGTTAAACTGTCCACAATTAAATATTTAATTACAGGTATCTTTGATAATTCTGTTAAAACCCAGTATTGAACTGATACACAAAAAAACAAGTATCTACTCTCCGAAGAAAAGGAATCATTGCAGCTATTTTTTGCCAAGATTTTCAATAGTCTTTGAATTATGTTATTTGAGGAAGGTCTTAATCCTTAGGGATGATATAAGACAAAAACAAAGCAAGGTTGCCGAAATTTGTGCGTCTGGAAGACCTTCACAGGTTGTTTACCTTTATCACTGGAATTCTGTAGTGATCAGCAACCCAGAGAATCTTATTTACTGCATTTCAAATCACTGAGTTAAGAAGGTATAAGGTACAGTTTTATTTCTCAGTATCAGAAAGATGGATTTAAGGCACTTTGATTCAGCTGTTTAAAAGTATTTTTAATTGCATTTCTCAGCAATCAAAGACTGTTTTGTTTCCTTGTAATAAAGATTACATTTGAAAATTTCAATTTTATTTTTCTCGAATTCTGAGCTCCAAGAAACAGACTCTTCTGTATCTGAAGATAAGAGGCAAACACCACTTTCATGTTATATTTATTTGTTCTAGTGTTAATACTGACTCATCTGAATGTATCTTATGGGCTAGGATGCTCTATGAAGGAAAAAAAATAATTCTTTAAATATAATCCTGCTAGAATTTTACTAATCTGCAAAGGATTAGGCATAATGATTTCAAGGTAGTTTACCTAACTACTAAAAGCTAATTGTCTATCATCACATGCCTGTGCTTAGGGTTATTTCTTCTATAAGCATTTATCCTGCACTTAACAAAAGTTAAATTGATGCACATTTTACTAGTCACACAGTATTGAGGATTAACTTTTGTGCATTTGACCAGAGATTTGATTATGCAGTATAATTTTGGGATATCTGTGAGCTTTGTCATCTCAATTTTATGTGAAGTTGTATTGGATGACACAATTCCCAACACAAATATGTATGCAATCTTTGTGGTAACCTTCCTTTATTGTAAATTTTTTTTTTTTTGTAAATAACAGAAAACCCACCATCACACCAACAACTTTCAATTGTATTGTATTACATGTCCTTTAAAAATTAACCTTTTTCCATGGAAATCTGTCAAAGGTTTTAAAAAATTCAATTATATGTTATCAACTGTTGTTAAGTTCATTCATACGCTTGTTGAGCTCTCAGATTTCCCATGAAGCTCCACATTCCTCTTCAAAAGTTATATTGATTTTTCTTCAACATGTTTAACCATGCACCTCCTAGTTCTGTTCTTTTTTATAATCTCTACTAAGTTTCTAAGTGTGGAAATTGGTTGATTGCTCATCATGGAAGATTTTTTGTGTGTTCATCACGTTCCACTACTTTGATAGAAAGGCTAATGTAACCTTAAGGTCAATATTTGTACTCAAACACTTCATATGTAGGCTGTTTCAGAACTCCACAGAAACGACTGTCTCATCCTAGCAGCTTGCTATGGTTCTGTTTCTTGATGTTCTTTAACATCTCTTCTATACCTGCTTCCATTTTGACACAGTTCCTTAGAGACAAGGGAATGGTTCTAATGCATGACTTCTCTGGTTATCTCAGTAACGTAACATAACAAAGCATAGCATAGCATAGCATAACATAACACAACACAAATTAACATAAATTAACATAACATAACATAAAATAGAATTTACTTGGCTTTCCTGCAATGGCATTGTCCTTGAATTCATTTTTGGCCTTGAAATTCTGTTGACACTTGAATAAGTTTCCTACTTTTCTCATCTTTGAAAAAGTGTATTAGTGGTTAGATTAGGTTCACATGTTCTAAAGTTGTTCCTCAAAACTCTGTTGGCCACTTTCCACTACCCTTCTTTGAACATTATTTCTTTTTCCTGGAATAGATATTTTAATTACTATTAGATTCCTGACTCTGTTGCTTCACCACCTCTTTTAGTGATCCTTTTATATTTTACTTCTGATTGACGAGACTCTAAAATGGTATTTCTACATGATTTCCAGGTCACTGGTAAATACTTAACTTTTGCTGTTGTCTTCAAATTCATTTCAATGAACTTTCTCAGTTTGATATAGCTCGCAATACAAAGCCAAAATTACTTTTATTTTTTTCCCTTCCCTTCCTCCCAGGGTGTCCCCATTTGGGTGCATTTTTGTTGACACTTTGGATACATTCAGAGCACATTATTGTCGCATTTACTCTCATTGAGAAAATCTGCTCTGCTTTAGGCCAGCTGTTTCTCTATTCCTTTGATACTTTTATCTTAATGTTGAAATAAAAAGATGTTAACTGAATCACTAATATTTGAACTGGGGATAATTAAAATATCACTGTAATGTTCTCTGACCTTCAGTTACTTATATGTGCTCTCAACTGTAACTCTAATTATAGCTTAATGTCTGAATATATCTTTTGTTAAAAATTCACCCATGAACCAAAACAGTGTTATTTCTTGGCACACTACATAAGTAAAGCTTTAAACTACCAACTTAGTCAGTAACTAAGTATCAAAACAATATAAAAATACAAAATGAAGTGCAGTACACCAGATAAGGAAATGTAACCTTTTAAATGCATAACAACAAAACAACTTCTGTGGTAGTTGGAGTACATAAATGTGTGTTAGATAGAGTTGTAATTCATTATATTTACTTCTGTTAGCACTCAGCTAAACTTCAGGATATAAAAAAGAAATATATAGTAAAAAGGTTCTAGTGAATACCTAAAAACTAGAAGTAAAGATACGTTGAGGAAGATACTGTTCCTTTGAGAAAGTGTGAGATCAGCGAAAAGCTGTTATGCATGCTGATTCTGAGTGAAACATCAAGAAACATGAGATTCTAAAAGAGACAGCTATCGTCTTTAAGCTGGATGATGATCTTGCTTACCATTCCTATGGTAGATTGAGTAACTTCTATATGTGGGACAGTCAAGAACGAAAAGAAAACTGAATTCCATTTTAAAACAATGCAGTCTCTTAATTGCAGGTTTTTCTATTCCACAGAACCCTCCCCTAGTTTCCACTGTGACAGTCAATGTGAAGATGACAAAACTTCTGCAAAGAATGAAATATGAGTTTTATACATGTAACCACTAACATATCCCACCTAATAAATCTTCTTCCAGTTGATTGTGTTACTGAAGTCTTATTAGACAAGAGTGAGGACCTTTAGACTCCTGCCTGAGGTTAAGTTAGAAACATGCATATTTATCAGGTATAGCCAGTGCAGATGACTGGATTAGTTTCTTTAGTTCCAGTTATTAATTAATTGACTTACCCTGATCGCTAAGTGACACTACATAATCCTATCCTACTTCAGTGTCTTGCAGTCTTTGGAAACTAAATATTTGCTTATCTGTGTGAATAAATGGTAGGGATTTTTTTTTTCTCTGTTCTAAGAGCAGAACATCCTGCAGTCATCTTGTCTGTTCTAAAAAATCTTCAAAGAAAAATATATACCTATCATGTTAACACTTAACAGAGAAACGAGTATATATTTACTTGAACTAGTGCTAAAAGCTGTTTTTCTCTCCACCTCAAAACACATGATGGAATAACTTTTTTTTTGAGGAATAATAACATTTTTCAGTCTTCTACTGGAAAATGTACGTATCAAAGCAAATAAACAAATGTCAGTGTTTAATATTCTAAATAAAAACAAATCACGAACTTTATTCTGCATTTTCATGTGCTTTCTGTATGCTTTTATTTCCAAATAAATTAAAAACTGTTTGCCAGTTAATTTGCGTATTTTATGATTCCTGTGCTATGCTCAATAATACTGAAGTTCCCTGTTACATTTTCCTTGCCTATTCATGATGTTTATTCAAACTAATAGTTGCATCTAAGCAATATTTAAACCTATGGTTTGGATACACACAGTTTAAGTTCAGATACATTTTTTGTAGTAAAGAATATAAATAATTAAGGCTAAAAAAAAGTTTACATAGCTATAAACTATTTCTCCTTCTTTCTAACATTTCCTTCATTAAACTATGCTTCTAAAAATTGGCAGCAGATTTAGTTCAACAGAAGATGAAGTACCTGGTTTTATGGTGCACTCCATTTACCTAATCCCTTAAATACCTTGGAAATTAGGATTCTCTGGCAGCTGATTTTAATGAGGTCATTGTAATTAACTACTATTCTTCATTTCTTATGCTTTATTTGTTATTATATTACATTAGTACTTCTTAAATGAAAGCTTGGAATAATTACACACAGTATTTATTTGGACATTGTAAGTCCATATTATGAATTCCAAATGTGTATGGAAAAGGTCAGACATCCAAAGTAATGCTTGGTGTGGGTATATGTATCTGTCTGTATTTATTTTTAATTCTTTTCTAAGTTTCTAGGATTATTAACCTTCATAGTTCATTCCAGCAACATTTTCAAACTTTCTGATACGAAGAGAAGAACAGCTTTCAGAAAAGCTGAGATTTTAACTTAATCACATTTTCCAAAAACTGTGGGGTTTCTGGCAAAATACCAGCTATCTGCATATCCATAGAATCATAGAATGGCTTGGGTTGGAAAGGACCTTTAAAGGTCATCTAGTCCAACCTCCCCTGCGATAAGCAGGGACATTTTCAACTAGATCAGGTTGCTCAGAGCCCCGTCCAACATGACCTTGAATGTTTCCAGGGATGGCTCATCTACTACCTCTCTGGGCAATCTGTTCCAGTGTTTCACCATCCTCATTGTAAAGAATTTCTTCCTTATATCTAGTCTAAATCTACACTTTTTTTAGTTTAAAATCATTACCCCTTGTCTTATCGCAACAGGCCCTGCTAAAAAGTCTGTCTCAATCTTTCCTGTAGGCCCCCTTTAAGTACTGAAAGGCTACAATAAGGTCTCCCAGCCTTCTCTCCTCCAGGCTGAACAATCGCAACTCTCTCAGTCTGTCCTCATAGGAGAGGTGCTCCATCCCTCCAATCATTTTTGTGGCCCTCCTCTGGACCTGATCCAACAGGTCCATGTCTTTCCTGTGCTGAGAACTCCAGAGGCGGACACAGTACTCCAGGTGGGCAAATAGAAAAATCTTTTTTTTGTTCCTTATTCCCAAAACCATTTGGGTACTTTACAGTAAACAAAAAACGAGCCCACTATCTCCAAGAAGTATATACTGATAACCAAATCTCAACTCAGCTACTGTCAAATCCATTAGGTGCAAATTAGCTTTCTCTTTTTTGACTTGAGAGCTCTTGTTGTACTATAGTCTAATTTCCATGGAGCTGGAGTAATGAATGTGTTCATACAGAGAAGTGCCTGTAGCGTGAGGTTTATAGGTCAAGGTACACACAGACCTAGGTGCCTACTCTTTTACTTTCTCAGGAATCTTCTAACTGATACATTTTTACACACACACACAAAAAGTAATCCTACGATCCCTCAAAAATAGTGTTTGCTCTATGCTTTAATCTCAAGCAGTATTGCTCCCATACAGTCTATTCAGATATTTCACTATATCTACTATTTCCTACACTGCTGCTCTAAGTCATGCCCTACTGAGAATGCAAGCACAGTAAATCCTGTTCATGCAGTCCAGATTCAAACAGAAAAATATACCTTTCTAACAAGCTCTTTTAAGAAACCCATCTCTCTCCACTGACTATATTGGGAGGAAAGCTTGGAATGGTAAAGCAATGGGCATATATTTGTAAAAACAGGCAGCAGAATATTGGAAACAAAACTTTAGTATTCAGTAGTCACAATAAAATAAAATCCTTTATATTTTCTTCAAAAGTCCTTCAATTGCCTTTTTAAGTTTGTCTATTAAGAACTCACTTTCCAGAGAACGTAGCACTTGAGTACGATTTTACATATTGAAATCCGGATTTCAATTCTAATTCTAAGTACTCTAAGTACTCGGGTCACGGTTTATGTGATTCTATAAAACAGATGTCTTATTCTGGACAAAAAGAAAATGAGAAATGCTTTGTAAGTAGCAGCATATGACAACCTTAGGTAAAGCATGCTGCTTAAGTAGTTAAACTGAACATTACTTTGGAACTATAAAACACAGACCAACAGAGTCTCATTCACAGTAACATTTAACTTCATTAGCTGCAAGAACACTCTGTGCCTTCTGCAATTGCCTGACTCATTGCTTGCATACCTTCAAATTTTGAAATAAATTACATAGTGGCCATTCATATGGTGACTTCAAACATAAGCAACTCTTTATCATCACTGGATCAAAACAAAACAACTGATGCCCTCTCCCAACCACAGGAGTACATAAGGCTATAGCTGAAGGTGTTCCAAACACACTCTCACCTGCATGGCAGATTTAATTTTGTCATTGTCTAACTTTTCAATGTTGGATTTTTCAGTCTTAAATTACTTTTTTTTTTTTTAAACAGAAATACCACATCAGTTTATTATTTATAATGGTATAATACTTTTACACACATAAATTAAATATTAATAATAGTTTAATACTTTTATATACATGTACACTATACCACACTTTCTAATAATAAATATAATTATTATTACCTTAAAGGACAAATTTTCCCTCTTTACGCACTTCATCTTGCCTCTGCTCATGTGTCATTTCATTCTTCACAATTTTAAACACAAAGTTATGCAAAATTAAAAGAGTAATTGGTGACATTGCACAGTGTCATGAAGACATCCACTCCAGGGGGCTATGTTGGATTTTCTTTGGTTGGGTTTTTGGTTTGTTTTTTTTTCTTTCCACTACTGGTTTTACAGATTTTATTTATAAAGATTTAAGGGAACTATTGAGTAATTTTAAAAGAAAAGCATCAGTGTTGTCTTCTTGTTTTATGGTGTAAATGTCCTGAAGCTGAATTCATTACCTACTCCAAGATGTTGTGCAAGCATGACGGTGCATGATAACAGTGCAAAATATTAGAAAAGTAACAGTTACACATTGTATGAATACTCATTTAAGAAAGGTTTCTGAAATAGACAGTGAAGAAATCTAGCCGGAATAACCCTTCAATACTGAAAATCCAAGAGCAGGTGGCACAGCTTGTTCCCATGGCCATGACAATTAATGAATCTCAGTCTGTAATACCAGGTAGCTAGTCATAATTCAAATGTAAAATGAGTAGGGATAAATTTGTTTTAAATGAAAGGGTCATACTTCAAGAGGAGATTAAATGGATGACTACAATTACAGGATCACTTATGCCACCTCTTCCATGTATTTTAATGCTTTTAGTACTTTTACTACCTTAATGGAATGCTGACTAAGGTTGGTCTTTGCATTCCAATACACAGTAACTCTCTCAATGCCTTCATTTCACTCTTTATACCATAAATACCAACCATTTAAACTCATGACATCCTCAGAGCTTCTGGCTGAGGCCCTTTCCTAACATGAGAAATATAGACATTGGACTTCTGAGAATTAATTTCAGATTCCACAAGAATTCTTCTTTAGTGATTATATGCCATCCTGGCTTTGTATCCTCACTGTATCTCTGCTTCTTTTCTGTCTCATTCAATCCTCTGTCACCTCTGAAGTACAAAGACAATGTGTCTACTGCAGAGTTAATTCTCTGCCACTGATATATTATTTTAAAGCAAGTTGATCATATTGAGGAACAAGCCTCTTGCAGAGAACTGCAAAAGCAAATATTAACCTGGCATGTTAAATTCATGAAATAATTAAAAAGGACTTAAATATAAGTGTTTTTAATAAAAAACATTAATGCGCAGTAAATGGAGCCAACCCAAAATACAGTTACTACTATCCACCCACAGTATCCCTGTAATAATGTCTGATCCTGATCTCAGTTACTTTTTAGATATTAATTTAATCTGTTCTGTCTATTACAAACAAGCAGTTTTGTCTAGAAATTTATTTTGTTTGGTTGCTTTTGTAATAAAGATGAAAATGTTAAGTACCACAGACGAGATGGAAGTTAATGAACGTTAGGCTTCTCACAACTCTTTTATTTATTAAATCTTCATTTTAATTGCTTATCTATAACAGTTGACGATTTGTGAATATAATCAAGCATTCTATACTTGTACTCCAAAAACACAGAATGGGAAAAAAATGCTAATGAAAGTTCTAACTGCTTTGATCAAAATCTTTACATCTAAAATGCTATAAACACAAAAAAGCCCTGATTCTTACATGTATAAAATAGACCATCACATGCCAGTTCTTTCTGATTGTTCTTTTAAGATACTTGAGTATATTTAGGAAATGTAAATTAATTACCTAGAAACTCAGCCTTGTCTTTACCTACCTGTCTTAAATAAAATTAAACCAAGGAAGTACTTTAGCCTAACTTGCCTTAGTTTTCTATCTTCTTCTAGACTTTTATGTTTGCCTATGACAAAAACATTCTCAATTCTTTATAATACTGTCAATAATGGTGAAAATGATCATTTTCTTTAATTTTTCTTGAAATTTGTAATAGTACTCAGTCTGACTGATTTATCATGGAAACAATTGTCTGACTAAAGCCATGGTTTAGTACCATTTACTACACCAGCATGTAATAAACACATTAGAATCATAGCTTCACTATGTAAAAAGTGCATAAAAATGTGACCTATAAAGCCTCTGAATAAGTTATCAATATTGAATGATTGATGAAAAAGCTGTCTATGTTTAATGTATTCCAAAATAATAAATTGTAAGATTAAGCTTTTCTGTGGAATCTTGCATCCCAAAAGTTTTCAGATATACACCTGATCTGAGCTACCTCAAATAGCTGTGACAATGGGTGCACAAATCCATGGGACCTGATGAGATGCATCCAAGAGTCCTGATGGAACTGGCGTATGAAGTTGCTAAGTCACTAGTCATCATATTTGAGAAGTCTTGGCAGTCCAGAGAAGTTCCCACTGACTGGAAAAGGGGAAACATAGCTCCCATTTTTCAAATGGAAAAAAGGAAGACCCAGGAAACGACAGGCCATCAGTCTCAATTCTGTGAGACATCATGGCAAGATCACAGCAAGATCATGGAGCAGATCCTCCTGGAAACTATACTAAGGCACATGGGAAAAAAGGAGGTGATTGGTGACAAACAACATGGCTTCACTAAGGGCAGATCATGTCTCACAAATTTGGTGGCCTTCTATGACAGCATTACAGCATTGGTGGATAAGGGAAGAGTAACTGACATCACCTACCTGGACTTGTGCAAAACATTTGATGCTATCCTGCATGACATTCTAGTCTCTAAATTGGAGAGACATGGATTTGAGGGATGGACCACTCGATGGATATGGAATTGGCTGGATAGTCGCACTTAAAGAGTTGTGCTCAACAGCTCGATGCCCAAGTGGAGACCAGTGATGAGTGGAGTTCCTCGGGGGTTTGTATCGGGATCAGTGCTGTTTAACGTCTTTGTCGATAATGTTGACAGTGGGATTGACTGCACCCTCAGCAAGTTTGCCAACAACACCAAGCTATGTGGTGTGGTCAACACACTGGAGGCAAGGCATGCCATCCAGAGGGACCTTCACAGGCTTGAGAGGCGGACAATGAACCTCATGAAGTTCAACAAGTGCAAATGCAAGGTCTTCCATGTGAGTTGGGGCAATCCCAAGCAGACATAAAAGCTGGGCGGAGAATGGCTTGAGAGCAGCTCTGAGGAGAAAGACTTGGGGTGTTGGTTGATGAGAAGCTCAACATGAGCTGGAAATGTACGCCCACAGCCCAGAAAGCCAACCGCATCCTGAGCTGCATCAGAAGATGCATGACCAGCAGGTTGAGAAAGGTGATTCTCCTCTTCTACTCTGCTCTCTTGAGACCCCACCTGGAGTACTGCATCCAGCTCTGTGGCCCCCAACGTAAGAATTACATGGACCTGTTGGAGCGAGTCCAGAAGAGGGTCATAAATATGATCAGAGGGCACCTCTCCTGTGAAGACATGCTGAGAGAATTGGGGTTGTTCAGCCTGGAGAAGAAAAGTCTCTGGGGAGACCTTACAGCAGTCTTTCAGTACTCAAAGGGGGCCTACAGGAAAGATGGGGAGAGACTCTTTATCAGGGAGCGTAATGATAGGACGAGGGGTAATGGTTTCAAACTGAAAGAAAGAAGATTTAGATTAGACATGAGGAAGAAATTCTTTACTGTGAGGCTGGTGGGGCACTGGCATAGGTTGCCCAGGGAAGTTGTGGATCACCCATCCCTGGAAGTGTTCAAGGCCAGGCTGGATGGGGTTTTGAGCAGCCTGGTCAAGTGCAAGGTGTCCCTGCCCATGGCAGAGGGGTTGGAACTAGACAATCTTTAAGGTCCTTTCCAACCAAAACCATTCTATGATTCCATGCTTCTATGAAGTCAATACAAACAGAAAGAAAGTAAAAAATAATACAGAAAACTATGAATTACCACAAATTAAACCAAGAGCTACTGTCATAGCTAAAGCAAAGAACAGGTTCTTTCTTTCATGTTTCAGCTTTTTAGGAAAACATTTCTTTGGAAGAAGATGAGGCTGCAGGCCTTTTCCCAGGAGAAGGAGCTTATTAGGAGCTTTTCCCAGCTCCTAATAATGTGAATTATCCTCCAGGCCGTATAACAGTGGACACGTTCAAGGTCCTCTCTCCTTCTGATAATGCATATGCATATGGTTTTTAGAATGGTCTTTAATCACTAAAATACCACTGCTATAGTATGCAATTGTATACATAAGACTGGGAACTAAGATTTCTTGTTGCAGTTAAGAATGTTTCTATTTTAAATATCAGGGTATGTAATTGCTCTGTGAGCAATCCCGGGACTTTTTTTCATTTCTTTTAAAAAAAGGGCACAGAGTACATATGAATATTTTGAGCGCTGATGTTTTGCTACCAAAAAAAAGATAATAAATCATGGTCATTTCATGACAATATTTGAGATTGTTAGATATACCTTTCAGATGGAGATATTTTAAAGCCTGGATTCAAATATTTCCAATGATTAAACAACAGACTATAATGAAATGTAGCAATATTTTTAGTGATCAATAAATGATTTCTTCTGGTAGGAACTAGGTTTTTACACTCAGTCATAAATGTGTTTTTCCACAACAGAGCTTTTTTGTTATTCTGTAAGGAATTGTTGTTTGCTACCAAAAATTTAAAATTAACTATAGTTGGTAGAGCTAAGAGAAATCATTTATCATCATCTCTGTCATAGGAATATTGCATCTATATATGTTAATTATATCTTGTTCTTAAAATCCACCATGAAATGCCAAATAGCTTAGCATATTAGCCTGGATAATCTTTGCATGTGTTCATAAAAGAATGAAGTCAACGATTTGGTTCACTTCCCACACTTATTATAGAGGCTCAAGGCCATT
Source organism: Stercorarius parasiticus (assembly GCA_013396915.1). Lineage (NCBI taxonomy): Eukaryota > Metazoa > Chordata > Aves > Charadriiformes > Stercorariidae > Stercorarius > Stercorarius parasiticus. The sequence goes on along the minus strand of VWZL01005292.1, from coordinate 165,278 downwards.
TTAAATGATTTTGACCAAATACAAGTCATGCCTGATGCACACAGGACTAGGCCATAAAAAATATTTGGTGCCTTCAAGTAAAATTGCAAAAAACATCAGCTTTAAGCACTGAATAGATTTTGGAAAACTAGTTCTCTATGATTCTGAAAGCCTCATTAGCTTTTATCTAACTCCAGAATCATCAGTTATTGACTTTCTGGGTCTGTAGACACTCATATTTTCTCGTTTTGCACATTCACAGGAAAGCAAGATTTGACAGACTGAGAAATTCTTCAGTCAATTCATGCTGAAGCCTGACCAGACCCAGAACATAAGTGTTCCTCAACAAAGATTTCTTATGGGGCTTGATGTACCAGAGATTTCAGAGAATGCTTAAAGCCATCCCAAACAGTTGCCCTTTCAATATAATAGAGCCATGACCTCCATTTCCTTTTTAATTTTGAATGGAGAATGTATTTTTTCCCTCATTTTATCTGAAAAGGCTAGACCTTAGGACATGTAAGACACATAACTCCTTTGTCTTTGTGGTCTATTCCAACTCATCTAACATCTCTCAGGAGTATGTCTTAAGCTATGTCAAGTTATTCAGAATGGTTATAGAGATGGTGCTCTATTCTACTGTTCAGTTAAAATATCTATATTAATTGCAATAATTGAACTACCCCTTCTGTTTTAAGATTTCCTTTTATTAAAATGGCGGTCCTTCCAAGCGAAACACTCTCCCTTTAGAAAATGGACATCACTGGAAGAATTTTAAATAGATTATAAGTGGCATGAATAGACACAATTCTTACATCTTCGATAAAGAAATTCTTTATCTTTCATTACCCATGTAAAAGACCTCCCAAAAGAAGAAAACCTTTCTCCTCTTATACACAACAACCTTCCTCACTGAGTTCTCTCTAGAAAACAACACTCATATCTCATTTTAAAATGAGATTTGACTTTCATTGCACACAGTCTAAAAGTTTGAACACATTTCCAAAACTTTTCTAGGGCCAGTTTTCCAATTTGCTGCCACTAAACTTTAGTGTTCAGTGATACAGTGTTTTGATTATTCTTTATAGTTGACAATTTATATGTTTTTTTCTGTTTTGCTGGTACTTCGCCATCCAATTTGCTATAGAAATATAAGTATACAACAAAGAAACTCCATATTCTCTTTGAAATAAATATTTAAAATTTGAAGTGGATTTAAGAGTTTTTTTGTCTTCAAATTGTGAAAAGGAATTGATGATTTTGAGGAAATCTTGTTTCAAATTATAAAGCAAAAGTTAATTTTATAATTTGGCATTTTTGTGTTAATTACAGAATCTCAGAATCACAGAATGACAGGGGTTGAAAGGGACCTCTGGAGATCATCTAGTCCAACCCCCCTGCCAGAGCAGGGTCACCTAGAGCAGGTTGCACAGGAACGCGTCCAGGCAGGTTTTGAATGTCTCCAGAGACGGAGATTCACCACCTCTCTGGGAAGCCTGTTCCAGTGCTCTGCTTATTAATACCTGGATACATGGGACAGTTTTTGTGTTTAATCTTACAGAATATGTGAAAAGAATATTGGGTTGCTTGTTGCTTTGTTGTTTGTTTGTTTTTTTTTTTTTTTTCTGAACTGGCTATCAATTGCTGGTAAGAATTAACACAAAATTAGTATAACAAAAATTTAATCTTTTCTTAGATAGTCAGTTACTATCTCTCACTGACTTGAGATAGTCAGTGGCAATATAACTAAAGTCAGTGAAATTCAACTGAAATTCATATCCATAAAAGTTTGAATGATTGAATCTTTGATGCATTTCAAGGCTGAATTTTTCTAAAGACCACATTTCCAACAGGTTAAATGGTGTAATGTTGTATATACAAATATTTCATCTATGTGGTTGTGGAATAATTACTAAATCAGCCAAGAATACAGAAGTACAGCATTGTTCACACATTAAGGAAAGTCATAAAATCGAGAGACTTCTGAGGTAGAATAC
>VWZL01005292.1:114480-162732 GCA_013396915.1 Stercorarius parasiticus | reverse complement strand
GCAAGGGGGTTTATTTTCTGCCAAAACCTCTTTTCCCCTGTTCACGCAACATTTTGGTTATTTTAAAAACCAATAATAACAAAAAACCCCAAACATATATTGTGACATCCAGAGTATACTTAATGCTCTATTTAAATACATATATGTGGTATTTATCTGTATACTCTGCTGTAAATTTGCTAATTCAAGATAACAGGTAGGCAGAGAGGACAACATTACTATTATCTTCTATCTGCAATAATCACTTGTACGATCGTTTACCCAATGTTATTAAAAACAATATTTACCTTCAGTTATTAAATATGTTATTTTTATTAAATATATCACTGAAAAGCTTTTTGTCCAAAAAGAGAAATTTATTAAAATTGCTTTTGTATCTCTTTCTTCCATATGACAAAGCCAGAATAATAACAGCAGCAACTATAATAAATGAAAAACTGCTCTTACCGTGACAACTGGGCAGGGCTCTGTTCCATCCAGGTCTTCCATCATCTCCCATGATACATGTTAATGTAGAATATCCTTGAAGAACATAACCTGCATCGCAGTAATATGTGACGGTTGACCCCAGTTTATAATCCATCCCAAGTCTTGTTCCATTCATTATATTTCCAGGATCAAAGCAAGACTCGCGAAGCTTTGCTATAGAGGAAACAAAAGCAGACGTAATATGATCTGAATATGATCAAAAACATTACAAATACTTTCTGAGCTTCTCTCAATGTCTTCTTTGAGCACCTTGTAGACACATAATGTTATACTTTTCTTTTTTTTTTAAGAATCCTTCCATTCTACGTCAAATGTTCTCTCTGCTTCATTTTAAAAACTATACAACTTACTATATAATGACCAAAACCATGTCTTCTATATTTTTTCCTAGATAATTCCCATAGAGCTCCATTGTAAGAAGTATTTTTCCAGAGTTCACTGTGACCAGTGATGTAGTTATATAGTTAGATGAAGTTAGATCTATGGATACTGTCCAAGTAGACAAGGCACATCCTAGTTTTAAAATCTGTGGTCTGAAAACTGGTAAGTGGGGGAAACCAATATAAGTACTTTGTGACAAAGTAAAAAGTATGTAAGCAAGAATTTCTTCAAAAGTAATAAGCCCGAAATTAAAAACTATATCCATGCACACTGTATGATATATTTTCATATAGCTTTTCTTTCCTCATTGGAAGACAAAGCATGAAACTATTCCTTAAATTTATCTCCTTTTTTTTGTTATTTATAGCTGTTTGTTTCAAAATATTGGAATAAATTCAAACATATGTATATGCTCTTGTCTTTGCTTCCCTCTTCATTCTATAATGTGAATACTGGTGTGTTTAATATCCAAGACATAACAAACTGCACAAAAAGAACCACTTCGCACTTCTAATTAGCAACATTTCTATGCAGAAGGGGGAAAAGGTAAAAAACTTGCAATGTTTTCCATTAATGAAAAAACAGTAAATATATTAGGAAATGGTAGAATCTGGAATGAAGCAGATGATTTTGTGCTATGCAGGATGGAGTTTGGAGTAATTTATTTTATCAGGTAGAAGATAGAAATTTCTTCTTTACCATTTAAGGGTGTTGTGGAGAAGACCAATAGGGAACACATTCACTTCCTGCAAGATCAGTGCCAACTTTCTAATAAATCAAAAGAGGTGGTTTTCACTGGGCCTGTTCACACTGTGGAACTTTCTGCTACATGTAGGTACGGTTACCGAAAGACTATATGAGCTTTGAAAGTGCTGGAACGCTATTCAAAAGCACTGAATACCAAGACACCTCATTTGATTCTTAGGCAGTCCCTAAGCTGAAGTTTCTGAAAATTTACAAATAGGGAGAAACTGTTATATATTTGACTTTTATATAGTTTAGCCATATATCAGCTATTGCTCATTACTAGAGACAAGATAATGAAGTAAGGAGATTGTTGGTTTGACTCCCTAAAGCCATTTTTATGTTGTAATATTTCTGAGAGGAGACGAAGAATTACATTACAAAACTGTAAAAGTATATTTACATTTGTGATGGAAACACAGGATGATTCCTTTGAAATTTCAACTTCATATTTTCCAAAAGAACGTGAAGATCTCTTAATGTGGTTAACAATTTATTAGGATTTGCATATCTAATCTACAAAGCATGCTTCTGATATGAAAACCAGTAAAATTACGAGTAATATTTACATCACTACTTCATTATTAAGAACAGGTATTTGATATCCACATATTGTTTCAGTTAGGTAGTTGTAGTGTGGTGCCTGTAACATCCCTCTCCTTTTCTGAACAGCGAGGCTTCAAAATACAATGCGACATTAGAGAAAAAAAAGGCTAAAACTTTTTTAACACTCATATTAAAAAATCGGGGTGGACAATCAGAAGTTAAGAGATACAATTTACTAGCAAATCTCTAAGATATCACACAGATGTTAATAATTATTATGTAAGCCAACCACACTCTCACTTGAGAAGTCTGTCAGAACTTAGAGCAAACTGAAAACTTTTTCAAGTCCAAATTCTCAAATTCAAAAAAAAAAAAAAGAAAAAATAGGATCAATTGTTTTTTAGGATTGTAGCTAACATTTTGACAATAGCAAGAAAACATTATTTTTTCTTCTTACTGAACTGATATTGACATATTTGTATTGATATACAACTGATATTTTGAGATCACCATTCTTGAGTTTATGATAAGAAATCCACATTTCAGAAGTCTAGCAGAACCTTGGATAAAGTAGATATTAGTATTATATGAGGAATTAAGAAGATAAAGTAATCTATGGTGTCTGGTGCATAAATCAAAAACTGAGGAAAGACATGATCTGTCACAGCATGAATTTTCTCTAGGGAAAAATTACAACCCTGTAATTTTCTTTTCCCCAAAGGTACAGTTGTGACAGACTCGTGAAGTTGCTGACTAAACAGTGTCGCTTTAGAAATACTGTTTCTTAATAACTACTCTGAAAAATAAAGCCTGAAATACTTAGCACCTTCAAACTACATTTGGCAACCTGAAGTAGCTGCTGAGTGAACTTGTAAAGAAAAAGTCAGTATACCACACTACAATATATGAAGAATGAAATCAAATGTGGTGAAAGGATTCATCAGGTCTAGCTGAGAACCAGTGAAAAAAAAGAGCAAATAAGAAGACTGTATTAGCAAAATTATAAAAATAAAATAGAAGTGCTCCCAGGAGTCAAGAGCAAAAGTGCTTCACCATCAATGTCATATTGCTCCAACCAAAGAACTCAAGACATTGATGACCCCTGTAGTCCTCCCCTTTCTCTCCCAAGAACACTGACAACACAGAAGGGTACTGGCAGGTTTAGCAGAACATCAAAGAAAATGCTGGCGAGCACGTGTGCTACAATTTTAGCTGTACTATTATGAACACTTTTTTTTCTGTAGTAGTATTTTTAAAATTATTTTCTGTGATAAATAAGCATGGACAAAAAATAATTGTTTCATTAGGCAGTTAAGATTTGAGTTACAATAACACTAGGTTCTTGGCTGTGCATACTAGGTGTAAAGTCTTCTTGCCCATAATAAAATTTTGCAACAAGCTTCAAGAAAAACAGGAATTACTTCTCTGATAACTTTGGCATACTGCTGGATCAATTAAGGCTTCTGAAATGCAAGCTGAAAACAGGTAGTGATTGCTGCTGCAATCTCAAGTTCAACAAGGAAGTCTCTGCTGGCTAACATAAGGTAACAATGCCAAAATCCTCTAGAAAACTAGTGTCTTAGTTCATGGAAAACAACACTGAAAGCCAAAAGAAACAGGTGCTTTTTCCAGAACTTGATGATTCACTACGCCATCCCTAAGTCTCAAAGAAAACAAAGCCATAATAAGCTGCTTAGAGAGAATATTACAGACATACCTAACTACAGCAAACATTCCAGTTATTCTCCAGAGCACTTATTAGAACTAATAAGCTGCTCCTCCATTATAAGATAGAAATGAAGGGAGGATGGAAGGGAAGAACAAAACCCAACACAAACATGATTACAGATGAGACCCAAGACTTGGCTAAGGTCTGAGATTTGTATCTGAGAAATATGGTCTGTCAATGAAGTACAGCTTGAGTAATACTGCCACTTCAAACAGGATTAGTGTACGTATAGGACAAAACTGCAGTTGCTACAATTTGTATGAAGAAGTTAAATTCCTCAACTCAGAACCATTGAGGTCAGAAGAAATGTATCACAACCCCCACTCAAAGCAGGGCTAATTTGATTAGGTTGCTCAGGGCTTTGTCCAGTCCGGTTATAATTTCAAAGGATTCAGATGACATGATCTCAGGGCAACCAGTTTCATCAGAGTGGATGGTTTGTTTTTTTTCACCCTTAATATCTAATTGAATTTTTTTGTGTTGCAACTTGTGTCATTATCTCCCATCTTATCAGTATGTGCCCCTGAGAAGAGTCTGGCTCTGTCTTTTCACTCTCATTTGGTAGTTGAAGCAAACACAGTTTCCTCAGGTTCTCTTTGCATGTTATATGCTCCACCCTCCTAATCATCTTGGTGACTCTCCATTGGAATGGACTTATTTCTGTGTGTCAAAATCTTCCCAGAATGGTGAGCCCTTAAATGTACTCCAGGTGTGATCTCAGAAGATCCAGAGGGAAGAATCACTTGTCTGGATCTGCTGATTCCACTCCTGCTTCCAGTCTTCTACTCTCAGCCCTTCTTTACTTAAAGGACACACTGCTGGCTCATGGTCAATTTGTATACAAGGCCCTCCTGATCCTTTTTTGCAGAACTTTACCCTACCCAGTCAGTCCCCAGCCTTTACTGTTGCACAGGGTTATTCCATCAAAGATGCAGGACTTTGCATATGCCTTTGTCAAAAGTCCCTGTCAGCCTGACTCTCCAGCCTTGTAAAATCCCTCATAAAATCCCAGAGCATTAACATTTCCCCCCAAACTGATGTTGTCCACAAACTTCTTCTGTCCCATCATAAAGGTCATCAATAAAGAGAATACTGACCACATTATTAATTGTAAGTAATACTAGCCAAGAGTCTGAGCTCAGCAATCAAGTCGATTTTCCACCCATGTTATCATCCACTCAGGCAGCCCATACCTCATCAAATCGGGCTCTCGGGATACTGAGGAGAGAGTGTCCAAGGCCTTTCTGAAGTCAGGGTATTCAATATCCACTACTCCACCCTTGTCCGCACAGCTTTTCATCTCCTCATAGACAGTGACAAGTTGGTTGGGCACGATTCCCCATGGTAAAATCCATGCAGACTGCTCCCAAACAACTGCTTGTCCTTCTTTGTTTTGGAAATATTTCCAGGCAGATTTCTGCCATAAATTTTCCAGGGATTGAGTTTAAAATGACCTGCCCTGTACTTCCCCAGATCCTCTTTTTGCTCTTCTTCAAGGTGCACGTTAACATTAATCTTTTTCATTCACCAGGAACCACCCTGACTGCCATAACCTTTCAGAGATGATAGAAAGCAGCTTTGCAGTGGCATCAGCCGGCTTCCTCAAAACTCTTGGGTGCATCTCATCTGTTCTGACGGAGATATGTACAACCAGATGGCTTAACTGCTTCCTGACTCTTTCTTCCTCCACTGTGGATAAAGCTGCACAAACCCTACTAGTAGGTTCAGAGAGGACTAGGGGATAAAATATACCAGTAAAAAACAAGGTCAAAAGGTGTTAAGTACCATAACCTTTTGCATTTTCTTTTCATTGGGTCTTCAGCCCCAATGGTGAATAACCATTCCAGCAGAGCATTTGCCCTAGTCAGCTAGGGGATCACCTGCATCAAAAAATTGTCATGAACACACTCAAAAGAACCATTGGACTGCTTGTGCTAAGCCACATTGTCCTTGCACCAGCTATTAAGTGGTTAATATTCCCTGTAAGTATCAGGGCTATGCTTCTACCAGGTATCATCTTTCCTCTTAGCCAGCTGGTCTGTGTCAGGCACTAACAACTACATCATCTGTAGTTGGTTTCCTCAACTATCTAACCCTTTTTTTCTCTTGACAATGTTAATCTTTCACAAAATGGCAGCTGTTATTCAAAGTAGTTTAGAACTTCTTAGGTCCACACCTTAAATCCATTCTTTACCTTCCTCTGCCTTTTCCCTCCTATTTATGATATCACACCACTAATAACTCCTCCCTGAAGTCTGCTGCTCCTTACGCTCCATGCCCAGTCACACATTTGAAGTAAGAAACCCCCCACATGATTCCTAAAACATTCTATTAAGAGTTTTCTCCTCAATAATGTAATTACTCATTTTGGCTAAATTAAATGCATGTCAGTTTTCTATTGCAGATATCACGCTTACACTATTTTGATACTCACAATCCACTATACAAGAAACTAACAAAAATCTGGTAAAAACCTTTACAATTGCTCTTTTGCCACCTAATAACAGCTATATCACTTTCAAATTTTAAGACATGACAGTAAGCATTCTTATGACACTAAAATAAGTTAAGCAGTGCAGTGTCATAGTTAGCAGATAGTCCCAGTAAAAACAGAATAAATCACTGAGTAAACTGGTCCTCTGCTTAAGGGATTTTGAGCTGTCCAAATTTAATATTCCTTGAATTTTTTTAATCGGAAATATTCCTTCTGTTCATGTCTCATTGTTCTATGGTAGATGTTGAAATGCATACTCCGGGTATTCTGAGAAAAGCAGGATATACAGCCATATCAGGTGAACAGGGAAAATTAGGGTTAGGTTGATTCCTTTCTTAAACTTCCCCTCACTTACATCGCATTACTTAGATTTCCAGTCCCTTTACAAATGTGGTAAAAATCTACATTTTTTTTTTTGGCATTATGACTCCTGGAAGCACAGAAAGAAATAAGAGATTTTAGTGGCACACACAGGCTAGCAGTAATGTTAGAAATGGTATTCTGCCTTGATTCCAAAGTACAGTGGTTCACTTCGTTTAAACCTAGAACAAGAATGAGAAGAGACCGTGCCCCTTGCAAATATCTTTCATACTTGGATTGGTGGATATGAGAAACCCTTTAATTCCATGAGATAGGTCTGTATTCAACAACACAGAAGAAAAAGATTGTTCCCTTTGAAAAATAAATATACTTTCCTGTTCTTTAGAAGTTCTGTATCCCTGAACTGCTTTCTATAGCACTTCCGTCTGCATTTTTCAGTCTTCAATTTAATTGAGAAGGAAGAAGAAATATTTTTAAGTCAAGTGGAACAGTACATTCATCTGTGCTCACCATCAACATGTTTAAGACCTACTTTTAACTTCTTAGGACTAGCTTATACTGTGGAGACAACTTCCTTTACATCTGTATAATCTAATGACTTTATGAAAGTAGGAGGAGACTGTTGGTTTGCCAAAGCACCAAATGCATCAGCTTTTCCCTTGTATGCCTTTGTGTTTACTAACTGCTTTCAGAATAAATGGAGAAGAAAATAAACCCAAGGAGGTTAGGATGTATTGCCTCTATACCAGCAACATCCATATTTTCCTTCTGTTTTTCTTTACAGATTATTGGATATTTTCATATTCATATAAAATATTTCTGTTTCTTGAGCCATGCAGATGCAGTTATGAAAGGTGAAAGTTATGAAAGTTATGAATTTTAGAAGGCTGTTATTTTCATGTTTGCTGTGTTATAAGCTGAGACAGATCTGTCTGAGACAGGCAGACAGCTCCACCATGGCCTATCATACAAATGTCTAGCCAAAATTTTGTTTTCATTTTCAGTATTGGTCTTCCAGATTCTAGCACATCATTTCACCTTACAGAATCCTAAATGCACATATGCCAAAATGCCCTACTATGTAAAGGAAAAATTAAAAAAAAAATGTATTCTGGAGAAAAACATGTATATATGCTATTAAGTTGCATCATTATTTTTGAAACATGTAAACTGCTGTCTGAATTTTTTCCCCTTGGAATCACACATTTAACATTATCATATATTAGCTAAATAAAATCATATTAGAAGCCTTATCTTAAATCAGTACCTTTATAACATTACATTTTGTATGTATAGATAATCCATATTATATATTATATGGATTATATGGATTATTATTATTATACACATTGGCAAAACCAAAACATTGCCAGGCAGAAAACTATGAGAAAATAGAAAAGATTAAAATTTACACTCATGCATTGATGTTTTTTAATAGAAAAGATAAACCATTCTATTTACCTTTGTACTCTAGGTGGAATCCGGTAAAACTAACAGATCCATCACTACGAAAAGCCAGATGCATGGTATTTGAACTGCTTTCTATCCTCTCTGGCAGCTTGCTATCTTGAAAGCTCCCAATCAGTGGGCTATTACCGTCTGGCCCATCATAGATGTAAAGAAAATCATAATTTGGTTCTATACTGAAACTGCAGAACAAAGAAGAGAAATATCAGATAGAATATGCTTTGCCTACCATTTTCATTCTTATTAGCTTAAATAAATTTTTTCTATCACTGTTTTCATAAAAGGAAAAAAAAATAACTTCATTGTCAGAATAATGGTGTTTTCTTAGAATACAAGAGAAATACTACATTTATTGGTCCTCTGCTTAGAAGCAATATCTTGCTCCTAGCCAGAAAAAAGATGTAAATTTTTAAATAGAAAAAAAACCCCAAACAACAATATTTCTAAAGATTTATAGAAATAAATGACATAGATCAACTGAAACCCTTGGCAGAAATGCCTGATGTTATAATGCAATCAGCTGCAGAGTAATGTACACAGCTTCCAGTCAGAGTGGACACTTTCACACAGCCAGGGGATGATCTTCCAGAGCAAGAAGTATTTTGCCTATAATCAGTTTAAATGAAAAGGTGTAATACTGAAATCTCATCTTTTCTTTTGAACTTTAGTTAATTTTTAAAATTTAATCGATTTCATTAATTACGTAACTATAGTTAATTAATTAACTTGATTAGTTAATTTTGAACTTAATTTTAGTTAAAGGCAGCGAGTTATCCAAATTTACTTGTAAGATTGTCCCTGTACAAAAAAAGTTTAAAAAAAGATTGTTAGTAAAAGAATGAAAATTCAACCACTAGAATTACTTTGTCTCTACTTGATACTAGCTTCCAATTAAAATAAATGTAGGCATTGAAGACCTGGTACAGCTCCTTCAGGGAAAATATTTTAAATTTTTAGATTATTTAAAAAATATTTCCTTACAAAAGAAATGCAAAAGTAAAATGTCAACAGCTTTGGTTTTTAAAGTGCCATAGTCTGACTTCACTTTAAAATGGTTAGCTGGAGTAAGTCCCACACAAAAGCATATTTAATAGTACTCAGTGGAGTATCCAGAGTTTGGTTTATACAGGAAGGGTTTTTTTTCTCTGTAACAGTCTGTGCATTGTAAGTGAGGTAAGTCACAGTAAATATGCAATCTACTTTGACCAAGGCAAAGCTTGTCAGCTTCTCTCAAGAATCATTGAAATTATCCAAATTTTAAGAACTTGACAATATTTGGGACCTACTGCACTGCGTCACACTGTAAAATACTGTTTTTATTCTAAGATAGAGGATCTCTTATATCTAAAATTACAATATAAAGAGCAGAATGTTCCTAAATATTTTGAGGTCATGATATTTCACTAAAAAAAAAGTGCTACTGCACAGTACAAAGTTGCTTAGCAACTTACAGAATTCTGAAATAGTTTAATTGTTAAATATGTAAATATAACTGATTCATTAATTTTGTTGAAAGGAATTCTTCGAAACACTATATCACTGAGCACTGAGAATAGACAACTGTATGACCTACATCACTAAACAAGTCATTGCATTATCACTGATCAGAATAATAAAGCCATTATTATAGAATATCCAGCATAAGAAGGACTTAAATTTGATGGGACATTACAAGTACAATTTTTAACTTTCCTGTGACATCTTCATATACCCCAGTTGGCACGCGTATTTTTCACACATAATATGTATATTAATTTACTTTATGGGTTACACACAATGCATATGGCAAAAGTTCCTCTGTGGGTTCTATTAAACTCAATTTAATCTTGAGGAAAATGCTAAACCAATTCCATTTAATAACCAGAACAAGAGGAAGTATCCTGTTGAACTATCCTGAAATGATATGGACTACTAAAACTAAATTTAAAAAAAACACTTTTGAAATTTTGCTTAAATAGCAGGTGAGTGTCTCGTACAAAATATGATGAATCAATAGGCTTCATCACTAAAGACCGTCCTCCCGGGTTAGGGAGAATTCAGTGAGTTACTCCATGGTGCCTTCTCAGGAAGGCTTGGTAAATTAAGCACCATCCACTTCCACATATGTTGGTGTAAACTGAGAGTGCTTTTAACTGCACAGTAGCCATGAGCTCCCAAGCTCCACCTCTATGTGAACCGAATACTCTAATGTATTTGTTGCAACTGTCAACAAAGGTAACAATTACTAATCACTTTGATAGTTATATTAAGTATACATATGTTACCCTACAGAGCTCTGAACAACTGCAAATAATAAAGCTACAAACATGACTTTAAAATGCATGAGCAAATAGCAGTTTACCTGATAAATGCTAATGATATAACATAATCATTATTAACAGTGATAGTCCAGTCACAATCTCTGCTGTGGGGATAAGGATGAGGGAAGTTTGGTGAAAGTATAAAACCTGATGAGCCAGTCAAGTTTCCTCCACAGGGAGCTGTGAATAAAAATAAATTGGATTGAGGAAAGAAGGTAAGAGAAAAAGAAGCAAGTACCAGCAATCTGTTCACTGACATTTAATGTCCCCCAAAAGTTAAACAAGTGAAGTATTTACAAAGCTTTAACAGAAACAAAAAATATATTCATATTTCTCCTCAGACAAATACTAATACTACTACGTGAAGTACTTGGTTTTGAATTCTGTGTCCTTTTATTTGCTTGCATAACATTATGTCAAGGCTTTTCTGAAAATACTGTGAACTTGAGAAATGCTCCGGCTGCAGACATAAAAAATTTGTTTGGATATGCTTTTCACTTTCTACTTCTTGTTAAAGGCTTTCAGAAAGAAGCTTATTAGGTTATGAAATATCATCTATTTATACTGATAATGAAACTTACCTGTATTTTCACCAGACTGATCAGTAATTCAGATCAAGACTGATAGAATAGATGTTGTGTGTTTGTGGTCCAGAAGTGTAAGTAATTAATAAAAAAAGGAAAGTAACACTAACCTCATGAAGTTTTGCACTACAGCATTCTTTAACTAAGACTTCGTATAAGAACAAGAGAATTAGGACTTTTTCTACAGATCTTTTTGACAGAACTTCATAATTTTTATTCAAAAGATTCTAGATAAGATTTATAAAAACTTATCGTTTTGCAAAACTGAATTCTAGAAAGTGATCATCTGCAATACCAGTGAAAGGAGTTAATCATTCAGGTCTTGTGTAACAGAGATGCTGTGAGCTCAAAGGTTACTTAAATTACTTATAGAATCATAGAACCATTTAGGTTGAAAAAGACCCTTAAGATAATTGAGTCCAACCATTAACCTAGTATTGCCAAGTCCACCCCTAAACCATGTCCCTAAGCACCACATCTACATGTCTTTTAAATACCTCCAGGGATGGTGACTCAACCACTTCCCTGGGCAGCCTGTTCCATTACTTGACAACCCTTTCAGTGAAGAATTTCTTCTTAATATCGAATATAAACCTTTCCTGGAGCAACTTGAGGCCATTTCCTCTTGACCTATCACTTGTTACTTGGGAAAAGAGACTGAAGCCCACCTCGCTTCAACCTCCTTTCAGGTAATTGTAGAAAGCGATAAGGTCTCCCCTCAGCCTCCTTTTCTCCAGGCTAAACAATCCCAGTTCCGTCGGCTGCTCCTCATAAGACTTGTGCTCTAGACCCTTCACCAGCTTCATTGGCCTTCTTTGGACATGCCCCAGCACCTCAGTGTCTTGTAGTGACAGGTCCAAAACTGAACACAGTATTCAAGGTGCAGACTCACCAGTACCGAGTACAGGGGGAAGATTACTTCCCTAGTCCTGCTCGCCACACTATTTCTGACCCTTCTTGGACACCTGGACACACTGCTGGCTTGTATTCATACACTTGCCAACAAACACCCCCAGGTCCTTTTCCACTGAGCAACTTTCTAGCCACTTCCTAGCAAAGCAGGAAGAATGCCACTGTGGAGCTGATTGCAGTTGCAGTGCCACCTCTAGAGCACTCTGGATCCAAGGGCTCTTGTCTAACTATTTTAGGTGCCTTTGTTTTACCTCCCTCCTTCAGGGAGTCCTGCTTTGAATGTGACAGTATCTCATAATGACGTGACAGGGAAATACCAGTGCAACTGGCCTATCCAATATTCTTCCACTTGCACTACCATGGAGTGGCCCATTTTCCTTTGTTTCTGATCCATCGAACTTGCAGATCCTATTTAACAGGTGTGTCAGTTTTTGCTGGGAAGAGTTAATTTTCTTCATAGTTATAATATGGTCTATGTTTTGGATTTGTGCCAATACAGGCATGTTTTAGTTACTGCTGAGCGGTGCTTACACAGAGTCAAGGCCTTTTCTGGCCTTTCACATCACCCTACCAGTGAGTAAGTTGGGGGTGCACAAGAAGTTGGGAGGAGGCACAACTGGGATAGCTGACCTCAGCTGACCAAAGGGATATTCCATACCATATAACATCATGCTCAGCATATAAAGGTGGGGGAGAAGGAAGCAGGGGGGCATTCAGAGTGATGGCGTTTGTCTTCCTAAGTAACCATTATGCATGATGGAGCCCTGCACTCCTTAAGATGGCTGAACACCAGCCTGTCAATGGGAAGTAGTGAATTAATTCCGTATTTTCTGTTGCTTGCATGCAGGGCTTTTGCTTTACTTACTTAACTGTCTTTATCTCAACCCATGAGTTTTCTTACTCTTCCAATCCTCTCCCCCATCCCACTGGGGCAAAGTGAGCTAGCAGCTGTATGGTGCTTAGTTGCCAGCTGGGGTTAAACCATGACAAGTTACCTATCACAACCCTTAGGGAATTTCAGGTCAGCAGCTGCTGTCCTCTGAGACAAAATTTTCTATTATTCATAGAATTATAGAATCATAGAATGGTTCAGATTGGAAGGGACCTTAAAGATTAACTAATTCCAAGCCCCTGCCATGGGCAGGGACACCTCTCACTAGACCAGGTTGCTCAAAGCCCCATCCAGCCTGGCCTTGAAAACCTCCAGGGATGGGGCATCCACAACTTCCCTGGGCAACCTGTTCCAGTGCCTCACCACCCTTACAGTGAAGAATTTCTTCCTAATATTGAATCTAAATCTCCCCTTTTTCGGTTTAACATGGTTACCCCCCATGCTATCGCTACACTCCCTGATAAAGAGTCCCTCCCCATCTCTCCTGTAGGCCCCATTCAGGTACTGGAAGGCCGTAATAAGGTATCCCCGGAGCCTTCTTTTCTCCAGGCTGAACAACCCCAATTTTCTCAGCCTGTCCTCATAGTATAGGTGCTGCAGCCCTCTGATCACATTCATGGCCCTCTTCTGGACCCATTCCAACAGGTCCACGTCCTTCTTGTGCTGAAGACTCCAAAGCTGGACACAGTACTGCAGGTGGGGTCTCACAAGAGCAGAGTAGAGGGGCAGAATCACCTCCCTGCTGGCCACGCTTCTTTTGATGCAACCCAGGATGCGGTTGGCTTTCTGGACTGCCAGCGCACATTGCTGGCTCATGTTGAGTTTCTCATCCACCAACATCCCCAAGTCCTTCTCAGCAGGGCTGTTCTCAATTCATTCTCTGCCCAGCCTGTATTTGTGCTTGGGATTCCTGATTCTACATCATGATATCACGTTTGACTGCATTGAAGAACATACTGGGCAAATAAGCATCATTTAATTATTTACCAAACTACCCAGATGGGACATAACCCCATGACTATTTGTCACTCTTCCTCTAGATCTGTTTTTAGAAGTGATAGTTTAGATACTTCCTAGATCAATAATAATAATGATTAGGATTGCCTCAGAAAAGATTATTGTAAGGCTACTATCTACCAGAGACTTTTGTAATTTCTTATTACTTTTCACCACGGTTCAGTTAGCCAAGTTAAATGCTTTCAAAGTCCATTTAATATGAGCTATGTTAATCAGAATAGCATTAGAGACTGAGACAATATTTCCAGAAAGAAATGTTACGTTATAATTTTTACTAATGAAAATTTTGTTCTTTCTAAAATAAAGAAGACTGCCAGAGAAATTAGGCTACCATCTTCTAATTCTTTCCTATTGCATCCTACTTTAGCCCTGATCTATAAAATTACTAGGTCATCTGACTGATATTTTGTACATACAGGAATATGAACCAAATCCTCCACACTCATCACCATTTTTCAAGTTTTAAGGCAAAGTTAATAGAATCATTGACATTGACTTTCTTGCTTTCTCTGACATAGACCATCAAATTATAAATGATATAAATGAGAGGGTAAGGATAAGAATTATTATACTAACAATACAGAGGAAAGATTTTGGTAATGTCCATCGGAGCTTTATGCAGAATAATTTATCATATGTGCAGTACTTGTATGCATTTGTTCTTCAAAGAAAGTTCCTGGAGCAGTGTGATTCATTACACCGGAAATTCAAAATTTAGGAAAGCATTATTTGATTTCTTCTGCATACCTATACAGACTGGTGGGTTGGGCTGCCAGAAGTACCGGTTTTCTACCTGAATACAGGTTATTCTCTCATCTCCTTGCAGTTCATATCCAGGGTCACACTGAAAAATGACAGTATCTCCAGGTTCTCTTCCATCCCCATTTCTAGTTCCATTCATGGGGACACCAGGGTCACGGCAGGCAGTAGCTACAGAACCTAGCAACGAGGGAAAAAATAAAATAATTTTTTTTAAAGTCATGTTTTCAATCCATTTTTGCCACATTACATTTTTTTTAATCAGGAAGCTCTGTAATTCCAAAATTTTCCTATTTACTTCTAAAATTTTGAGATATCATCCAACAATCTGCAGCTTTTGTACTATTTTGCCACCTGCTGTAATTATTGAAAATGTCTAATTTTTTATTTATTTTTGGGGGGGAAAAAATTCTGTGGAGCATTGCAATATATAAAACAGAAAGTAAGAGATTTCCTAGTACCCTGGACGCTCAGCACTTCTAACTTAGAGGGATTTTTAATACAAGTAATGGAAAGAATGGATTAAGAACCTCAGGTTATCCAACAAATGCCTGCACACACCTCCAGTTCTCCACAATTCTATAGTTCTTTAACATATGTATTGTGTAACGTTTAGTAGTAGATTTGGAAGTGAGTTTCATTGATCATTCGTATCTATACCCTTGCACATGACATATCTACTATGCTAGGCTTTTGTAATAATATTAAAGAGGTCACCTACACAAAAATACACATGGACTTAGTCTGAGAGAATATGGAGTTACACATAATGCAGATTATTACTAAGTACATTAATTATTAAAGTACAGATTATTACTAAGACTGCACAAAGACGATGACTACAAGAGAAGTATGAGAGATTTATATTTTCCCCAAATTTAACATATTATGATCAACATATTATTTAATATATTATGCACCAAAATATGTAAGCTTATGTTAAAAGTAAGCACATCAATGTTTATTTAAGTATTATTTCCTCCTTACATTATAGAACTGCAACATTTATATGTATTACAAATAAATAACAAATGTCAGAGTTGGCTGCGGAACTGGTCCCACTGAGCTCAGCAATCTGGGTAACATAAACACAAAGTGGCAGTACTAAGATTTAATTCAGATGCCCTCTTTCTGAGGAACTAATACCAGCCTACACCAATGTATTCACCTGAAATGTGTGTGGCTTATATATTTACTATGTTTTTGAAGAAGAAATCTTGTTCTAAATTGGTTATTTCCCCAAGAAAAAAAGTATCTTGCTTTTCAAGATATACTTAATAAAAATAAAAGAATTAGCTCTAGAAAGCTACAAGGATTTTTATGGACTGAGTAAAGGGGAAAAAAACCCACCAAAAAAATCCCACCCAAATACAAAAAAAGTCAATTATTACCTGAAATTAGGGATACTTTTCCTCCTTATTCCTCAAAAATTAAACAAATATTTCTTTAAAACATTAACTACTGCATAATAAATGAAAGATAACGATTTTTTTTTTTTCATAAAATCATGGAAGTTTTTAAAATTTGTGCTTTAGACTGATCAGGACTCCTGTTTATATCTTTAAATAAGCTGTTGGCTTTTAATTTAGAAAAAAAACCTACTAAAATACAGCATTACTAAATTTCGCTGCACTATATTGACAGATCTTGCAAATTTTGCATGCAAGAGAATTAGATAGTGAAGCTAGATTACATAGCAGTGAAATTTCATCAAATGTGAAAAGGTTCATAACATTAACATAGGTCGGAAGTAAAAGAGAAATTCTTACGATAAACTTAGACTAAAGCAAGTAGTAAAACCAGTCATATATTAACCTTCATTCCTTCGTGCTGAGAACACAGAACACACTGTATCTTCTGATTAGTGTTGGCCAGTCAGAGCAGTTCGTATTGGATAGAAACTCTGTTCTGACCACTTAAATACTACCTGCCTCGAAACTTGCCATAAACAAGAGAAAAACCCTGTGCCTTATTTAAAACATGCTGAAATCAGTTCTAGGAGAATGATACTTAAACAGAATTTGTAATCTGTCTTGTGCTCAAGAGATAAAGTTGTCCTATAAAGCTTGTTATTAGCTGTACATCATACTGTTCTTACTAGATTGTATCATTCTGCAAAAGGATTGTATATGGCTGAAAAAAAAGGTAAAGAGCCACCCAGATCTGTTTGGAAATCCTGATACAAAGTGCTTGGGATGTTTTAATAACTTAGTAATAATTATGCAAATTAATCTTATAACATGAGATATATAGGCCAACCTTTTCCTTATTTTTTTTATATTTTTTTCCTTATTTTTCTTTTGCCTTTTTGCATACTTATATGTTTGTTCTATCTACCACTTGGTCTTTTAGCTTTGTGGTCAAATTGGTGCAACATGGATTGGGTAAGTGGCGTATCAAATGGATAGAAAACAGGCTGTTCTGCCAGGCTCAAAGAATGTCCATGATCCAAAACCCACGTGGCAGCTGATTATCAGCAGTGTCCCTCGGGGGTGGATGTTGACTTCAATATTGTCACCTTCATTAAAGATGGGGACAATAGGACCGAGTAAGCTCTTGTCAAGTTTACAAGGACTGGAGGATCAGTTGATATGCTTTAGTGAAGCAATACTATTTAGGGAGATCTCAGTAGGCTGGAGAAAAGGCCTGAAAGAAACTTCATGAAGTTCAAAAACGGAAACGCAAAATCCTGCAGCTGGGACAAATCAATCCCAAGAAAAAATTTGCTGGAAAGCAGCTTTGCAGAAAAGGAATAGAGAAGACAAACCTCTTCCTGGAAGTGTGCAACAAAAGTACAACTGAAGCATTCAGAAGTTGCAACAAGCAAAACTCCAACTGCATAAAAGAAAAAACTGATTCACTCAAGGGTGGTCTACGCCAGAACAATTTTTTCAGAGGTGGTGTGTTATCTCCAGTCTTGGAGATATTCAAAGCTCTAAACAGCTTGATCTGTTTTACTTTGTTGTGAACAGGGAGTTGGACTAAAGGTCTCCAAAAGTCCTTTCCAACCCAAACTATTCTATGACTGTTTTGCAACTTTGCATTTTCATATTAAATACACTCAGACCTAATTCCAAAAAAAAAAAAGACGACTGTGTTAAGACTGATTTTTGCATTATAGCACTAGAATGCAAAAGACAGGCTCTCTGCTCCCACAGTGGATGTAGATAAGTCACTATTAAGTCTGGATTTTAGGCTTTTAAGTACTCAGTCTCTAAAAGTCTGATTCTTCATTTTCAGAGTTTGTTCAGCAATTTGCAAGGCTCTGTTAATAGTATCAATTCTAATTGAAGGATTTATGAAACAGTCTGACAGACAAGGTGAGCTACTACTATAGAACTAACCATGAATGTCATACAGAAATTCTCAATAGGTTTATAAAAATAAATTAATTTATTCTCAATGAATAAAATTTATGAAAGGGAAAGAACCCAGCATGCCATTAAAAGCACTAGGATTCATGAAATGATATATTTATTTTTACTTACTCATAAATAAATAATGTTTGTTTTCATTTGTCTAAAATCTGTGGGAAATTTTGTTTCTATGTTCTCTGTTAAAGTGCTACTTTAAGGAGGCATGTTAAGAAAGACAGAAAAAAACCATCCATAATATTGCTATGCATCCATGCTATGCTATGGGTATACTACATGATACGTGCTTTATTTATTCATGTAGTTGTGTGACATTATCTTCAATATCATCATCAGGATGATAAAGCAGTGATGATTTCTTAATGCAAATACACTGAAATGCTACAAAGCTACTGACTTAGAATAATTAGTATAATTTGTGCCACAGTCTTTGGGAATGTGATTGGGTAATAGGTAAAAACCTTGGATAGGTATGTGTACTGGATAAGCCAAACATAGATAAGTTTTTGACACATCTCTTGCTCTAAATTTTTAATTTATATCTATATAAAAATCTCCAATAATTTGTTACTGTTGTTGAGAGCAAGGACTTCAATCTCTCATCTACATTTCAAAATATACACTTACCTCTATAGACCATTCCAACAAATGTAACTAATAGATTAAAATACAAAAGGACAGCTGTCATTTTAACTTGATTTTCATTTTAAATGGTGGTAGAGGCTTATATGAATGTAAATGGTGGTAGAGGTTTATATATTTTTTTAATTTTTATTTATTTATTTTTCTTACCTGTTCCGTTATTTGTTAGACAAATGTATGTAACATATATCTTAAGAATAAATTTGCTATAATAAATTTCATTTTGACTCACTTGATGTCATATATTTGCTTCAAAAAGTAGATGGAAATTATATATTTTTTTGATAAATCAAATTGTCAGAATAAGAATGCTCAAATATCCTTCTTTTGGGCAAGGTTAAAAAATAATTATATGAGAAGGAAACCAAAGAAAAATCTCAGTTCTATATATAATTATAGAACTAATGCATTTCTTGAGAGCTAAAATATACTAGCCATATATTCAAATGGAGTTTCTTAATCGCAGCTTTCTGTAATGTCTGCTCTGCTAGATTTAGTTTCAAGTGCCTGACTCTTGCCCATCATTACTACTGTAAAAAATGTGTGTGTTTGATTTCAGAGAGGGTCTATATTATAACTATTTTGATAGGGTGCGTTCTGTACTGCATTCTCAACTCTCTTTTTGCCTCTTTATTCTGTTTGGGTTTGGTGGTTCTTTTTAATATTTCTTTTCATTATCTACTTTCAGTCTATTTTTTTTCTTCTTTTGAAGTATCTATACTGGTTTACTTATTAAGTGTATATTCCAGTACAAGAACTGATTTTTTTTTCCTATTATAAATTCAGGGACCTCAATCACTACCTTCATCATTCCCCATGAAAATTTGTTGAGTAAGCAAAAAGCTCAGGAATTAGAAAGTCCCTCATAACTTTACTATCTACCTGCAACGCAGTCTTGAGAACTTTCTGCAAAATAAATGGAGCAGGCTATCACAATTCCCCATAAATTCATGTATGGGATCTAAAGTTCTTTGTGACATATTAAAATTGACAGATAATGTAAGAAAAGAATACACCAGGTTTTATCCTGTTACAATCATTGTAAACGCAGAGTTGACAAAATATGTCTCTTATGGTCACATTGTCTTGAACAACTAGTGAGGTATGATTTGTAAATGTAATCAATTAAATTACTATAAACTACATGTCTATTATCTAGTTCACGCAACATGACAGGTGCAAAAATGACTGTCTGTGTAGCATAAACCTGTGTGTGATCATCTGAGAGCTTTTTTTCCATAATGAATGTAGTAAAATGCAGAGACCTATTTTATTATTTCTCTGGGTAGTGTTAGCTTGGATTTTATTAGCTAGTTCGCTAATTATGCTGCAATTAGTCAAAAGATTTATGCTAGATTAAGAACTCAGACAGTTCCTGACCAAACACTCCAGCTTCAGGATGGAGATGAATGAGACTCAATAGGTGAGGAATTTTGGACAGATTAGACACACAGAACGTGTATGTCTTTCAACGTGGTCAGGGTGGCAGAAAGTGTTTGGAGCTGAGTGTGTTTGTAAAGTAAAACTCCAGATTGTGTTTTGGTTTACGTTGGGGCATGGTTTTGGAGCACATGAATTGATTCCTTTTGGATGAAACTAAAGTGGAAGACACAGTTCTGAACTACACTACAACAACTCTGAACTAAGAATATCGCTGAAATATGAACAGTGTTTCTAGCAGTGTTTCAGTACCAGCTGTTTCAATCTTTATATCAGCTCCTTTTAGTTTATGTTACTTGCTAATACAGAAATAGACAAAGAACCCACAAGTCAGACTTAGTGTCTCAGATATCCATACAAAATATTCTCTAATGTAGACTTTGAATATGAGACCACCAATTCTCCAGAAAACTTGTGCTAATGCACAGGCACAAGTTATACATACTCTGGAAAGTTAGTTATCTTATCCCATTCCTGCTATGTGACTTGAAGGAAGTGGGGCAGAATCTTCTTTTGGAGTTTCATAGCAGCCAAGCCATGTAAATTCCCCCCCGCCCCACCCCCAACAGGTTTGGATTTGTCCTAAGAGCACTCATATGATCAGATTCATATGTTCTGAGCAGTTAAGATAAGATGAGGTAGTATCTTAAATCATCACTTTAAATCATCACTTGACTAGCTGCACATGCCTGTAGAAAAGCTGCTACAGAGCTGCGGAAGCCATTAAAATAGCATTCAGTCATACCCAGAAATTTTAACAGTTCTGCCTACAAATTTCCTTGATATGAGGCAGAAAAAATTTTGATACATCTCTTTAATAATAAGGCACTTGAAAACATTTGAACAATAAATCAGATAATTAAATTATTGTAAATTGATCATTCCTGCCTGAAAAATAGAAAGTTACTGCCAGGGTCCAAAGGTTTCTGATCGTTCAAAAGCCCAGGCAATTTGATATGCGACTGTAATGTCCTAAGATGACAGCTCCATTTTCATGCAGGAAAGATACTATGAAACATGGCATTAAAAGTGTGACAAGGCAGTAATAGACTGCACTGATGCCAGGATCAATATAAGAAATGTCTTGGGATTTCTTGCTGTTCACAGTGATTTCTAAATTTAGTTTTCTAGTGCATGTCAAGTCTAATATCAGTAAAGAGTCTGAATCCCAAACCTGAGACAAAATTACTTCTTCATTTTGATTAATTTGTGCATGTCTTCTGGAGAGAAAAGAAAGGGGAATTGTTTTTGTTTATTTGAGAATTATGGGAAAAAACCAAACTTTTTTTTCCTTTTTTTCTTTAATTTTTTCTCCCCAGAGCACAAAATCAGGGCAGAAGCTCTAAGCTTGTCAAATGTCAAGCTCTTCATAACACATAGCATGTAAAAAATTTTTTTTCTTAACCTATTTAAACCAACATGCACTTCTAAACTCCTATCACTTTAAATAAAGGCTTCCTATAATTGTTGGGTCTTTCAAATTTGCATTAGCATGAACCAATCCTGACAGACTGCACCTTCAAAATGCAAGCGTTCCCAGACTCCGTGTAATACCTTTCCCCGTATGGACACTGCAGTCTCCCTGCATCTCTAATACTGCCTGTTTGAGAATCAGGTCAGCCTGGTATTTGCTATCTCAAATCCAACCTTCTCTACAACTTTTCCTGAAAAAGAGAGAATAAAACAGCCACAGTCGTTTTATTCAGTCTTCTACCTTCTACAGAAGCACTGCTGAGATAATTTTTTTAATCTATTTTTAACTTCTGATTCTCCTGTAGATCTAACAGAGATTTAGGAGCATAGCCATTATAATTCTTAAGTAAATTCTAACCCTAGACTCAGTTTGTTGACTTTGCATGACTTCATAGATTCTACCTAAGTTTGACAGTTATTGTTTGAAGATTAAAATGGGAAAACATTAAGAATAACGCACAGAATCAGAATTTTATCTGGGACAATGCACCCCTTCAACACTTAACTTTGGGTTTCATTACTCTCAGAGACTGCAACAGTAAATAAGTTAGGAGGTGTAAGATAGGTCAGGTTTATTTTGCATGGAAAAAAACCAAACAAAACCCCCAGAAATTAGTAAACTGGAGTAGACCACGGTTCAAATCTCTCCTGTCTGATATGAAGCAGAAGATAAAAATACATATTGATGTGGCTTCTCACACAGAATTTTCTGACTAGTTCAAAAGTCAATAGCTCAAAGAATGCAATACATAGGCCTAGCTTCAGTTTCTGTTTCCAATAATCCTTCGCTATTCTAAATGAAATAAAAGCTTGGAAAGAAAATGGCTAAATCATAAGTATAAGTTTCTGTTGCAGATATTCCAAGAAGACCAGACAACAGATGAAATTCTTGAAGGGATTTCTGGAAGAAGAGAAGGTCCATGTTGAATGTCTAGAGCTAGGACAGCAGATTGGCTTGCTTCTCTTGTTGCTGTATGAACTGAGAGAGATGCTGGAGGAGTAGATGCTGTGGATTGTCAACAGTAACTTCCAGGTAACACGCTCCAAACTTTCTCAGAGTAGCAGCAGCAACCACCTTGTCAATCCAAGGCTGTGGCAAAGCCAACGGGTGATTTTGCTGTCCAAAGCCATAGGAATGGTACTTATCCTGCAGATAGCAGGGCCCATCTCCACTGTATCTCTATAACTCTCAGTGAACCTTTCGGAGTCTTATTTCCCTCTTACACTGATCAAGTGCATGCTAACATCAAGCCTGGTACCGCAATTCGGAAGAGGAAACAGATGACTGAAGAAAGGTTACATATTGGAACAGGAAGGATAACATTCCTCCCCAGTAGCCCTCTGTGGGGATCTCCCTGGATGCCTCTGGGACTGCATCTTCGGCAGAACACAAAAAGGGGTGTGTAACATAAAATTTGAAGGTCTTGACACCCCAACTGTCTTATGTACTTGCCTTTGCAAACATTTTATTTTCAAACATAGACTGTGTGCATATGCTATTGTCAAAACAAGTGATAAGTCAAGTAGATTGTTCTGTCTTGAAAAACAAATTCACTAAGCCAGTTACAGATTTCTTGTGAATCTGTGCACTTGTGCAATCCCTCAGTGGGGATTTTGCTGGCTGTCCCCAGGCTTACAGAAACAGCCAAGCCACAACTGTAAAGTTGCATGAAAAAATGCACACTGGAGACTGCTGACAAGGCCTTGAAAACAAAAAAGAAAAAGAAACAACTGTCTAGTTTGTGTTTGCATCTTTCTCCTGCCACATATTCATGGTTTTTAGTTAAACTGTTATATATATTTAATGTATATTTGAACTCATTAAGAAATTCACTCCATGCATAGTTCAATCGGTGTAGATTCACTTGTTAGATTTTCCAAGAAGGCTCAACAATAGAGGTAGTTCTGAAACACATCACAAATTCGTGGTTTCCATAGATGCCAAGTCAAGTCCCATATTATTAAATATGCATCATGTTGGTTTTGTTTTGTATTGCATACGATTCTTTATGAAATCTGGTGATTTATACTTCTGTTTCCAACAGCAATGGTTTGTATGACCAGTAATGATAAGTTTTATAATAAATTTTAGAACCTGATAACTCAAGCTGGAAAACACAGACTACTTGGCCAACTGCATACTTAAATACTATTT
Source organism: Stercorarius parasiticus (assembly GCA_013396915.1). Classification (NCBI taxonomy): domain Eukaryota; kingdom Metazoa; phylum Chordata; class Aves; order Charadriiformes; family Stercorariidae; genus Stercorarius; species Stercorarius parasiticus. Next base: position 139,013 of record VWZL01005292.1, on the reverse strand, counting down.
CATTGCTGTTGTATTTGGAATTTGTATCCGGATTATTTTTATTCATTCTACTGATTGTGAATCAAAAGTATTTAGTAGCAATTGTTAACTGAGCTTTTTTAAAAAGTTTTGTTCAGATTGTAATCTGTTATAGTCTCACATCTTTTTTCTGGGGGAAAGGGTTGAGACCAAGTTCTTTCCTAAGGCACTTTATTTGATTTTGCTATCAAATACATTTCAGTTCTTAGGGACATAACAGACACAGATTTAATGAGATAACCTCATTTTCTTTTTTTCTTTTTTTTTTTGTTGTCAGTTTACATTAGTTATTAAAATTAATTTTGTTAAAACAGTCTGAAGTACTACACTGCTCTTATCATGTTTATTGGGCAACCTTACGAGCTATTTTTTTCCCAGTTCTTAAGCAGATCTCTTTTTCCATCGATATGAACTCTTCAGTTCTGAACATCTATTATCCCTTAAGCATTTGCTCATAGTTTGGGCACTGAGTATGAAACCCAACCCCAAATAAATTAATTGACGTATGGTTTCAGATAATTGCTGGAACTCAGCAAAAAAATGGATACTGTGACAATATGTAGTCGTGCTGGCAATGCATTCCAGCTGGGGAGAAGTGTTTTGAAAATCTTAATTTCATTTAGATTGCATGTTTTGGGTTTGCTTTTTTTTGGAACTGTAGGGTTTTTTAAGGTTTTTACACCAGATCTACCCCTATTTCAGATGGCATATTTTTTTATGTGTGTATATGAATACAGGGAGATAGAAACAGCTTCTCAGAAAGAAGTAATCACCAGGATCTTGGACCACACACAAGGGCTACTCATGCACTGAAAAATCTTACAGATGATCACCCATTTTTTAATACCATTTCTACTGAAAAGATCATTAAGATGATCTGAGTGAAAATATGTGTTTGATTCTTTACAGAATAGCGTGTAACCTATTCTCTTGTAACTGTTAAGGATACAGTTGTGCAACAGAGAAGAGCACTGCTGATTTGCCTTGTCCTTCATTTTGCACTCTGGGTGAACTAAAATCTTCTGAATAGAGGGGGAGATTGCTCTTACCTTAAAAGTTACATTTTCTGTTTTGTCTTTTAGTATCACAAATTGTATACATGCATTGTAGCCTTACAGTTTCAAAACCCTATTAATATTTTGGGAATTCCTAAAGATAGGGACAAATTTGGAGGTCCTGACACCTCGTAAAGTAAGAAGGTGTTTAATCTGTCTGAAGTATTCAGCTTTTGTTGACTTGTTGCTTTAATTTTTTTTTTTGCTATAATTGAACGGTTTGGGATTGATACAGAATTGACCTCGTTATTTAGTAACCTTCTGTCCACACACTTGAATGTCATAACTCTGATCTTTGTTAAGATAACTAAAATTTTTTATTCAGGAAAGCATGATAGTATGGTCACTTGCAGAAAGTTACAGAACACTGTCAGAAAACAGCTTCTGTTTTCTTTAATCTCATTACAGAGATTACACATTCCCAAAACAACAACAGGAACACGAAGAAGAATAAGATCCGATTCTTACTTTCATTTTCGTTTGCAAGGTTTTAAAATTCCTCTATGAAATGAATTATATCTCAGACTGCATGTCTGAATATGTCCAGACAGTAACTGAAGTTACCAGTCCATGAATAATTTTTTTTCCACAGTCATATACAGAAGACTGAAAGATGAGCATTCCTTCAGTCAACTGTCTTTGCTAGATCTATCCTTTATGAGATTAGGCAGTTTACTGGAATGCTTTTAAGAAAAAAAGAAATATTTCTATGGCAATAGAATAGCAAAACCATCTCCAAAGTAGCATTAATGCAATACAAGAATTTGACAGTGAAAACAGAGAACAGAATAACTATGGCATCTCATTTATTTACCATTGGAAAATGGTTTTCCCAGTCATAGGATTGAATGCCAATTACATGCTGTTTTCTTCTGTATTTTGTACCTTTTTGGAGAATACTGCAAAACCAGCTAACTACTACTCTTCTACATGCAAAACATATTGTAAGAAGTTATTTCAAAGAGACAGGATGAACTTCATACACATTTAAAGATGCAAAATGTCACCTTTATGTGGTTTCATCAAAATAATTCAAGTAAACCTCAGCTGATGAATTTGCCAGCCCCACTGCAGTTTGCCTGTAGTTCTATGTAAGACTGCAAACAAGGACTGTAGAATAACCAATGGAGTGTATGAATGCAGAGGCTAATTTTCCAGGTGAAATCTCCACAAGTGGCTTGGGAGGTGCTTTTTTGGACATAGAAGACAAAAAGTAGCAAGCCCTGGTCTCATGGAGTTTTGCTTACTTATTGGTAGTAACAGATATGCAAGGAAAGGAATCTCTTCATTGAGATTATACTCCTTATCCAGTCAATCAAGGCACATAATTTTGGTCCCAAGGAGTCTAAAGAGGCAAACTGTATTATTGTATTAATTGATGATGAAGTTAAAGAGAACCTTTTTTGAAACAGAAAAGTAGTTTCATTTATAACATTATGAATGCACATAAAGATATTTTTGCACTTCCAAATTTATTTTGCTTCATAAACAATTACATAGATTTGTAATGGATTTTGTTTGCAAATAAAACGACCCACCAAAATTACAACTTCTATCCAAGAAACTTAGAGTACAACATTCAATTTTGTATTGCTTTACCAGAAAACAATTTTTCAGATTCAAAGAATAGATTTCACACATATGAAATTGAAATATGAACTTAAAACATTAATCTGAGACACATGACATTCCCAATTTGGAATCCAATTACCTTGAGCTCTCTGAAATGCCCTGTCACAAGTCAGACAAAGTCTATTTTAAAGTCTACATCTGTAAATTCAATGCAAGTGAGTATGCTTTGCACAAGTCACAAAGGTTTGTCCAACTATGTTGTATGAGGTTTAAATTAGGGAAGTTCAATCTTCAGTATAATAAAAATAAGTTATTTTTATGGTGATATGACCAAGAGGACTATTTATTTATTTATTTATCATTTCAAAAGTATTTATAAATTAACCTGTTCCTTTCAATACTTCCTTTCTGCTTTCAGTACCATAACTCCAGCTCTCTCTAGCTGCAAGCCACTACCTGGGCATTCTACATGGAAGCATTAAATCACAGTACTTGCCTGCATAAAATACACATATCCTAAATACTACTGAACTAAGAGGTAATACCTACTGAGCAGCTAATCTCACTTACAAACCTATGAGAGGAAAGACATTTTTGCCATTGAAAGACACGGAAATGGGCCTTATTAATATCTGCTACTTAGAAGAAAGGCAATGGTTGATAGAAGGAAGTAAATTTATTCAATGGCTTCTTTCTTTTAAGCTTCTTGATGTTAAAACCAAAACAAAACCAAAAAAACCAACTAACCAAAAAAATACACAAAAAACATACACAAACAAACAAAAAAAAAGAAAACACACACCAACACCACCCCTAGCAAAACCAAAACAAAAACACTGGGCTAAATTTAGAAGTGTGAACACTCACAATTACTTCTCATAGATAAATAGTCATCTTGAAATCTCTAAATCCAAAGGACTTTTCTCAAAGTTGAAAGAAATAAACAAATCAGAATATGATAGTATTTGAGATGAAAAGCTGGTTCTGCTATGGAATAGATGTAAGGAAGAATAAATCCTATCTTGCTGCTTCAGAAAAGTGAAGAAGTTATGTTACGGATCACTATACCAGCAGTGCTAGTAAACAGCACTCTGAGAAAGAAAACAGTCAGATTCCCCAAATCCATTCTCAAATCACTTTCACGTTAAACATGTCAGAAGCAGAGATGTCTGTTAATAGAAAATTGGAGAAAAGAAAAAAAAAAAAAGAGAGGGGGTTCAGTGTCAAAAAATCTTCCTAAATGATACTGTGGTGAATACGGGTTTTTTGGAGCTAAAAAATCCCACAAAAAAAACCAAACACCAACCACCCCTAAAAAAAAATCGCAACAACAAAAACAGCCAACCAACCAAAAAAAAAAAAAATCAAACACAAGACATTCAGAATACAGTGTGTCTATAAATCAGCACTAAACATAAATATAGAAAGCTGAATTGTAAGCATTTAATCATTAAATGTAATCAAAGTAAGCAATATCATGCATTATAATTCTAGACTGGAATTTAATATTACTAAAGTTAAGCCATCCAGGTAGGTATCCAAGACAAGTTTTCTAGGCTTTTTCTGTAGTCTACAGAGACAAGTAACTCCAAAGAGCTATTCCCCCAGTCTTAAAATAATGAGGGACAGCTGTAGTTTGACAATACAGTAAATTCAAGCATTTTAAGGCATATCCTGTTATATAAGAAATTTCTGTCACATGATATAAAATACTGATAGAGCATCTATTTACAAAAAAACTCGCAAATACTCAAAACATATTTACAGGCTAGTTCTGCTCCGGCTGCCTTATAATGCTCAAAAAAATGCTCTATATTGTGTGCTGTTTAATTAGTCAGAAATGTGACTGCACACTTAGGCCTGAGCAGGATGCAGTCTGTAATGCTGAGTGACTCAGTAGTGCAGCTATTAAGGGTGAAATAATGGCCAAAGAAAGTTGATTACAGATCCTTCCTTTCTGCATGAATGATAAATGGCACCTGAACTGTTCAAGCTAGAAGAAAGAAAACTTCCCTTTAATACCAGATTCAAAGGCCCTTGAAATCTATGGAAATAATCTCAGCTTCAGTAGGATCTGATCTGATATTACACACATATTGAAGGGACTAAAAGATCATTTTAAGCACACACAATTATTATCAACCAATTTTTTGTACTTTCACGTTCCCACTCAACTTTTTTCAGTTCTCTTTCTCTCTCTTTGCCTCTTTCAGCTGCTCCATTTCACCAAGCTGAAAGTAGTAATGTCAGCTGAAGAAAATGTGTCATTATGCTTAATACTTCTATCTGACCCTGAGATATACAGCTCATGTCTCTGGCACAGACACACTTGTTCCCTTTCTCCTTCACTTTTCTTGAAGGTCTAATTGTCTATTTTGTGCAGAATTTACTGACCAAATGAAGTTACTGCTGATTTCATTGGTGTTTTTCCAGTGTGTATTGGGCTCTTCATGCTTTGATTCTGACAGTTCAGAGAAAATATGCTGTAAAAAGTACTCCTGTTTGCATATTCCTTTTGGCCGGTTGTCAAACTTTCATTCTTCTCCTAATTTAAGGGAAGAATGCTGTCATCTGCTCTATAGCTACGTTATTCAACCTGTTCGTCCCATTTAGATGTGTTCTAAAATCCTCTTATTGCAATCCTACTGGTGAATCCCCAGAGGATCTTATTTTTCTTTTACATGTATTTGCACAGTTTTTAAATATTCTGCTTTATTACACATCTTTGTGTACTTTGTTTCCCAGGCTCTATGGGCTCTGCTTTCTATTGTGTTCCTTCACTCTCATCTCAAAGGAGACTGAAGAAACTAAGAAATTTTAAACATTCCATAGTCATGGTTTGCAGATTTCCAACAAGAAAATGATACACTACAGTTCAAAGACAATACTAGACCAAAGGTCTGCTCTGCCTAGTGATGAGATGTGAAGTCACAAGTAGTGGCATTTATTTCTTTGTTTACATTAGATATATAGAACAAGCTGTACTTTCAGTAGTCCAAGATAGATGATGGTGGTGGAAAGTACAGAAGCATGAGCAGGCTGATCTCCCTTATTTCATCCCAGATCCATCACTTTCTCCTCTCCGTCTCCAAGTAATGCACAACTATACTAACTTAGAATTTTACTTCTACTATTTATATAGCATTTCAGCTTCTTTAGGCTTTCCCTCCCCCTCCCCCCCGCCTTCCCCTTTACTTTGGTGAAGAATGCTATCTCACCTGTAATTTACACTACCAAATACAAATTAATTTTCTGTATATGTTGGATGATTTGTAAACGATGCAAATTCAAATTATACCACATTATCAATGGTGAACAATTTCACTCATTAAATAAATGACAGGTGCAGAATTATGTATGAACAGTTGATAAAATTAGATCAAAACCTGTAAGGAACTGATAAGAGGTTTAATCCACTTTTTAGAAACAGATTTTTAGTTTAAGGATTAAGAAAATAATATAAAAAATAGTGTTCAAGGTCTTAAAAAGGTTTGAAGATAAAATATCTGTTGTCATTGAATAACATTCCTCTTGAGGCAAAAGGGCCAATAATCCAGTTAAATACTCATACCCAATTTCACGAAATGGCAAGAGGAAAGTAAAAGCAGATACCTCCCCTGTGTGAGCTTTCTGTTTGTTAATTACACTGTAGCTAAAGTACGCAGACACCATCTGTTTCACTCAGACAACATTATATACTCAAAGAAAGTATATGCAAGCTTGAAACAAAGTTGCCCTCAATTATCTTTCTCTTTCCTTCAGGTCCTCAAATATATTTCTTTCCTGGTGAGTAAAAAAATATGTCTATATAGCAACAGTGTAATTTAAGTTGTGTAGTTATACATTATTTTTAAAATCTTAATTTATGAAAAAAAAACAATTTAAAAAAATCTCCGTTGATTCTAATAAGGAGCATCTACACAAACTGTGCAACATTGAGTATTTGAGAAGGATCACTGTGACTTTGTGAACCTGGACTGAAGAGTAAGAGAAATGCTGAGGCAGTAGCACTTCATGGATCCTTTAAACTGTCATCATTAGATCTCAACAGACTGACAAGAGCATGGAGAATCAAATAAAATACCTCTCCTTTCAGATGAAACTCTAAAACCTCTTTACAGGTAAAGCACGCAAAGTACATCAGTAGCTGCTTTATGGCTTTACTCTCATGTCCCATCCATTTTTCCTTGCAACTCCATTCTTATTCTACATCAATCTCTTTTTCCACTCACTCTAGATGACTACCTGAATAAGTTCAGTGCATAAAGCTCTCCCCATTCCCTTTTTGGCCTCAACATGAAATAAAGGAGCATGTCTGGAGCTGAAAAGCAGATATGTGAGGTGGTAAAATGGAAAAAATATCTTGGAGCTAAGGAATTAAGAACTCTATTCATGGCTTCAAAAACCAGCAGATGGAGCAGAGGCACTCTTTCATCACATATTAAATGTCTTTTACTTTGTCCTCTCATTGACATACTTCATTCTTCCTTCAAATTACTGTGTGCACACGTGTTATTTGTCATACACATAGAAAGAATGAGGGTAGGGGAAAGCAAGGGCTAATACAACTACCAAGCACTGGAAGCACAACAAGGTAAATAACATTATCATTAAGAGTCTCTGTGTCAACCCATGCTAGAAACGTTGCTACTGATAGACTAAGTGATGATATTAGATCAGATCTTGCTAATCTTGAAAAAATACATATAAATTTCAGTGACCAGAAAAAAAGAATGTCAAAATGGACCTCACTCAATTATTTCTTCTGTATCAACACTAAAAATGTCTAAACAGAATTAATAACAGTTAAGTAACTGTTTAGATTTGTCACAATGCTGCCGGTAATAAGATGAAATAGTGCTAGAAGGCAAAATGGAGAAGGACACTGCTGTTCCCGTAGTGCTATTTCCCATTTCTTCCTGTACAAGCACAGCAGGAATGAAAACCCTGCACAGATGTCTCTGAAAGCAGAAACTCTTATTGATTAGAAAAGAATGGAGCCTTTAACATGCCTACATCACCTCCTTTGTGAAAAACACTAATCATAATTGTAAGCATTCTGGCACTGCCACAGCTACCCTTGAAACAAAGCCAAATTACCAAAGGACATGATTAATTTTTAATTTATTTTTTAAAAATAAAAATATAGCTTTACAACAAATCTGCAAGCCTGGGCCAAACCTTTCCCTAACAAAGTTAGAAATGTTGTCACTGATTACAGTTGTTCCCAGCACTACAATTATCTGTGAGTAAACCACCTTATTAAAAAAATAAAAATTAAATTCATAGACTTACTTGAAAACTGTATGGCAAATCCAGATTTGCTGATATAAAAATCTGTGTCAAACTGGATAGTTACTATGTTGAGTGTACTGTGAATGCCTTCAGGAACAAGGGATCCACTAATTTCTTTGAGTAACATCTCATTCTCAGGTGGACCATCCCAAACTCGTAGAATGTCATGGGATGCCTCAGTATCAAAAGCAAGAAACTGGAGGCTGTAAGAATACCATGATTTTACTGTCAGCTTTCATATTACTCAACATATCTTTAGGAACAAAGCTAAACCAAAAAAGCAAATAAACTTTGATTTCCAAGGGTGATTTTCCGTAATGTTTCACACCTTTACCTTTGGATGCATAAAAATACAATATGAAAATCCTTTTGCAAATAATATTTTTTTTATCTAATGTAAAATAAATATATTTCTTTAGCCATTCAAATAATCTATAAATACCCACACAATCTTTTCAGAAAATAGTTTTCTTTTTCTTAAGACAATATTATGTAACACATTCCCATCAAAATAAATTAAATAGAACTGTAAACTCGTGCAATTAATGATATAGTGTAAATATATGTCTAAGTAAAGAGAACTACTGAAACACAGGCTTTTTCTTTAAATGTAAACTCTTTCACTGAACAGTTCTGCCAACTCCAGCACTTTTTACTTTGTAGATATTCAATCCTGTAACTTTGATATTAAAATAACATTCATATTAGATAATTTTAAAACAGATTTCCAGTTAACATTTCTAGTTTGTACATATGTAAACGTATATACATATATGATTTTTTTTTAAAATTCATTGGCCTTTCACAAAATTATAGCCAATTTTAAAGCCCGATCTTCATCAGACAATGTTTATTGATAAATTTCAACAAAAACCTACATATTCAAACTTAGAATGCCAAAAAAACAGGCCTTGAGCTGCATCTTAAATTTTAAATCCCAAATCCCACTTTTTTCCAACTGTACAAGTAAGATTCGGTTATTATATAAACAAAAATATTTGTTGTAATTTTAAAATTTGTTGTCAATACCTGACAATATTTCCTGGGTCTACTTCAATCACCCACACGCAACGCAGATTGTTGTCATAGGGAAAAGGATAGCCAGGAGACAAGATTCTTCCTGATGATTCTCCTTTGAAACGGCCTCCACATTCAGCTAATAGAAAAAAAACATTCCATGATGTGTTACTTTTAATTCATTACAGATGGTCTTCCAGCTAATCATCTGAGCAATCAGTTTATACATCTACTCCCTTGCTAAGTAAGTAACACAAGTAAACTGACTGTATGCCCTAAAATTGTTAGGCAATGTATAAGGACTTGAAGTGCCTCAGTAAAGGAACCTGTAAATGTGGGTTTATTTAAATATTTTTGTATTTTTTCTAATAATTTTGAATACACTATAATATTAGAAAACATACCATTATATAATGAAAGGAATTGTTACTTAAAAAAACACAAACAACAACAAAAAGAACACCAAAAACCAACTAAAACCAACATGTCACCCTAAAGCAGTAAAATTAAATTTAAAAAAACTAAACAAATGAGTAAGTAGATTTTTATTTTTTTAAAAAAGACAGGAAACATTAAATAAAAACAGGCTATTCAGGGAGAAGGTCATCCTCTTAGTCTAGAAAAAAAAAAAGTTATAAAACTTGTCCTATAGTATTTCTTAGAGGATAACAGATGGTAAGTAGCTCCCTCTTAGATGGCCTCAGCCAGTCATTAGGTAAAACTGAGTATTTCATAATCTTAATACCTAATCTTTGAGAAAACCTGATTTTTTTAATGTAGATCCCTGAGGTCTTTAAACACTTCCTATTTCTCTTTCCTTCCTTTTAAAGCCCCCTTAATATTTTCTCTCTTGTGAAGTCCAAAGCAAAAATAATGCTTTGATTAGATCTCTTGGTATAGTTAAAACGCAGTTTTATTTTGATTCAACCTAAAATATTTAGTTGAGAGTTTTATTACCTTATCATCTGTGAGTTCTGTGATAAAATATAATTGAAATGCTACTCTTGGTGGATTTTCTGACATAAAGAAGCAAATTTGCAGAGACAGGTGGTCTTTCATATCTTTTTAAAGCACTTTGCCGATCTGTTAATTCCTAAATACTCTAAAAAAAATATTTGGTAATTATTCAACTCGGAGGATAGCATAGTCCATTATTCTTCCAGTAGAGTAAGGATATAAATAAAGTACACTATAAAGAAAGAATTACTCACTGACAAACTGAATGAAATTAAAAATTAATTACATTTCATCCAGGACCACTGAAGATCTACAAGTTTATAATTTCTAATTATCACACAGGATAACCAGCTTGCTTTTTTATTACGATTTTTGAAGGTTCCCTCTCTCTCCCCAGTGGCTTATTTCTGCAGCAAGGTTCCAGCTCCCCAGTTTTGATGATTGCTGAATCAGCTGGGCAAGTGGGGACTTCTGGGAAAGCAATATCCTCTCAGGTTGCAGTCAGCAGTAACAGAGCAAACACCTTTTAATCTTACATCTCCAGATTTTTTACTATGAAAACAATCCTAATTAAGAATCTTAATTTTGCCTCCAAGTGTCAACGTTAAAGATTCTTCTAAGGATATCAAGTTAAAGGAAATATATATTATACTACATTTCTTCCTGCAAATTCTATGGATAGTACGTTCTACTGGAACACTTACTACATGTTTAAAATTTATGATTATAACAGCTTGAAAAGTTTTGCTATTGTCTTGTCAATATCATATGTCAAATATCATACAAGAACAATAGCATTATTAAGCCAACTTCTGATAGTAGCAGCAAATTAAAGCATCTGTTGACTTACGTTGCTCATAAATATCCAGGAAAAATTTTTATTTGTACATTATTTCATACAAAGCATCACTATTTTCACAGATTCTCGGTGTTTGTCTGAACAATCTGTAGACCCTAAAAGATCTTGTGGTAGGCTGGGACTAAGCTCTTGTAAGCATGAAACTTGAGTGCACAGAGATACCTGACTCATAAACAAGTACTCTGGAAATAAAGGGCACCAGTATTGCAAAAACAATCTTTTGTGTTTTTTTTTTCAATTTCCTTTCATAGCAAAGAAGTTTAGTTTCAATCTGATTCTAACTAAAAGTGGATGTTGAAAGAGGTATTCCTATAAACTGGAAATGTTAGAACAGTTTTACTGCTGATTCACCTTCACCTCCTGCTATTTAAGCCATTCCCGAATTTAAAGTCTCAAAACCTGACTGTTTTGATCACGGATGAGTAAGAAATGTTCAGACTCAGGCTTGTGTTTGGACATATTAAAGAGATATCTAAAAGAGGTCTCAGTCCTGTATAAAAACCTTTGTGATGCAGTTTTGCTGTTTTCTTTGAGGAACATTTCTAATCTGAGCATTCTCTTACTGATCGATCTTGTGCATTTCTTAACTGCCCTTCTGCTTCCCAGTTCTCTTCTAGCCAATTATTTCCTCATGTTGTATCATTACTAAAACATCATTACTCTTTTACTACATATTTTTCAGCCCAAGACACCAACTGATGTCTAAAACATTTTATAGGATTCATACCGCATCCCTCCAAGAGTATTTTAAAGAACCTGCAGTGAACCTTAATTAACATTAAAAACTAGAAAGTATCATTTACAATTGGCATTCAAAAACTTTCTTAAGCTTGTCTAAACAAACTCTCATTTGTGTTAATTAAAATTCTTTTAAAATCTATTTATCCAAACCTATAAAATCCTCAGGTTGGGATGGATACTACTGTTGACACAGCCAACAGATTTACAGCTGTCTAACTCTCTCTGTATGCAAGTAACATGTTATACTACTTGGCTTTGGAGGAATACCCGACTGAAATAAACAAAATCAATATAAATCATTCTGCAGTTCATTTAAATGACATCATCTATGTACTTTTGTTTCCTTAAGGAAGAGCAATACGTACAAATTACTGCTATTCTAAACTGGATGGATAAGTAACCTCTCTGTGAATAGCAGATTAATAGATATGTTTTGAATGAGATTAATTTAAAACGCAAGAAGTTTATACTACAGATTGATTTACATTCTAGATAGATTCAGCTATACAGCGCCTTTTGGAGAAATTATAACGTAGTTTTCATGAAGAGTCTGGTAGCAGTGCAAAACCTAGGTGCTTAACTTGTGTAATGTTTTTTGAAAGATAGTGATTTGAGTTGGATGGTTTACTAGTACCCAAACAAAAAAAAGAATGTAAAACCTTGAGTATATCAGCATATCATCACTTTTAATAGAGGTCCAGATTCAGGTCTGGATTTCAGTCTATTGACATTTTTTGCTAGTTTGTATCAGCTATGAATCTGGCTCACTTCCTAATCCATAAGTGGTCAACCTGTACATTTTGAGCTGTTTACATGTAATTTGGAGAGGGATTGCTGAATACTTAAATCCAGGGACCTTCCTCCAAACTGCCTCTGTCATGTAGGGGACACATGATAACAGTGTTTATCTCCCATCTGTGAGCTATTCTAGTGACTCCCTTCCAGTAGTCCTCCTAGATTTGACCAATATGATGCTTTGAATATTTACTTAGAATATGAGAATGTTGAATCTCCCACAGTTAGTGTAAACAGTGTACAGTATGTAATCTAGAAAATCAGTAAAATAATGAAGGAATAATTTTAGACATATTTACCTTGGTCTGTTTTAAAACTAAGCAAGAACTCAGTACTATATATATACATATATATATGAGTGCTACTACGGTGATACATTCTATGATTTTTAACGCTTATAATGGAACTGAAAATGTAATTTTTGTTCAAACTTTTAATTTCAACTTTCTGGCACCTTCACATTTTATTTGATCTTTGTTGTTTCAACTTCCATCATATGTTCTTTGTACACCTCCTGTTTGCTACTTGCATGTTCCAATGCCATGGTTTCTCCCTAATTCTTTGGTTTCATGTATCCTAAATTATGTAGAAATTAGTTAAGGCTTATCATTAATTTGGGATTTAAGCATTTATTCCATAATTATTACCCTAAGAGAGCTGTTCAGTTCTTAATTGTTGCATACTTTTCCTAAACGGGCTTTATGTCTTGATAAAGATATGCCACAGTACATTGTTTTCTGTGATTGTTTTTGTCAGTATTAGGTTGATGGTTGGACAAGATGATCTGAAAGGTCCCTTCCAACCTAGGCAATTCTATGATTCTATGATTCTATCAATTGTGTCAAATTTAAATCTAGGCATAAAGTACATTACCCCTTGCTTCCCCTACTCACTAAATCCCAATTTCCTCTAAAAGGAGACGAAAAAAGAAGAAAATTACTAGAATATTTAAGTCTTGTCTTCTTTTTGCTCTCCTATGGAAGAAATTGAGCCTGTAGGGACCTGCACAACTTGTCAACTTATTGTAATACTGTAATAACATGTATAATATTGTGTTATTCATGACAGACGCATAACAGAAGCCGAAATACAATATAACTCTATATCTCTTCATATCTTTATTTTTTTCTTTTGATTTATTTTATAGTATTTATCTGTAAATATATGAAAAGTTTTCTAGCTTAATGATATATAGATACAATTAGAAAAAAAAAACAAAGCCAACTAGTTTTAGAACCCCTCATAAAACATGTCCTGCCTTTCGGATTAAGCTATCTTTTTATATTGACTATTTGTTGACTCTAACTAGATTTTCACACATTAGAAATTTTGGTATGCATGAATGTTTAGTAATTACTATATTTTTCAAACTTAAAAAAGGCAAGAGCACTCACATAGACGTGGGTGAGATTTATTTATGCAGACAGATCTGTAAATGTATGTGTAAACAGATCTGTACAAATAGAGATCAAATTTCACATAGCTCTCACAATCCTTACTATTTTTTTCTTTCTTATATTCAGATAACAGTTTAAGTAACTTAAAAATAAAATAAAACAAAAGAAGAGTGTAGTACCAATACATGATGGCAGAGGATAGTCCCACGCCCTTCTTTCCCCAGTCATACATTTTAGAAGGCTACTTCCGTGGAGCGTGTAACCTGGGTTGCATCCATAAATTATAGTGCTTCCGGCAAAATGGCCCTGGTCACTGATTTTATACCCAAACTGTGGCACACCAGGGTCCTCACAATGTGAAAGCTCAAAACCTGCAGCAGGAATAAAATATTGTAGTTAAAAAAACCAAACAGATAAATACATTATTAATGAATCCAATGGAAAACAAACATTTTCAAACTTCATGTAACCTCATATTTAAGGTTTCTTCTCTGTTTTTAAACAGTCTAAGGAGGAAAACAGTCTATACCCCCCACTTAGAGCATGCAAACCAAACTGTCATAACATCTGTTTTCCTAAGAGTCCACCTAAAGACTGAGAAGGAAATTCATTATCATTATCAATCAGTTCTAAAATGATTTGATAAATTATGAAATGGAAGTTAAAGTGACTGTCAATTTACTTTGATGACAACTTAGTTTGTGAATAGACATGTAAAGGTTCATAAACAAAACTGCACAGCAGATTCATTTGCCGTTATTGCGCACAGTAACACCAATGGCACAACAGCACCTATGGCACCAAAGAAATATTGCTATATTCATCAATCCTTACCTTAATCCTGTGTTCATTAGTCTGTAAATTTAAAAACTACATGCAGGAAGCAATGATAATGATGATATAGAGAATTTAAGCCAAACAATATGGACATTTTGGAGAATTAAGAGATGTGGAGCAAGAAGGAAACAAAATGACTTATGCATTATACAGAAACAGGGAAGCATATTGACATTTGGGGAAACAAACTGTAATTTGGGAGAAAGATATTCTATTCTAAATAAGGTCTTCTGTTATTAACTGAGAAGCAGCTCAAAACTTCACTTTGTTCAAAAGCAAGTGTATTTTATCAATACCATGCAGCTCGAGCTGTTTATAGGTGAAAAAGGCACATTGTGTTAGATTGATATTCCTCTATGTAGGTGATATGGGAGTAAATGAAGGGTTTTTCATATCTGCATTGTTCAGTGAAGTGATTTATATAGTGTTTGTCCATCTGGTCAACAGTTAGTCGCCTTTCACAATCTCTCCTCAGGTACTGAATCATTACTATTAATTGATTGAAAAAGTGTTAATTATTTTATTTTACAGACAAAATGTTTCAGGTTGGATAAGGCTGTTTGCTCACATAAGGAAAAAAAAATTGGTCAAATGCCGTATCTTCCCAGTTCTTCCTTCAGCTCATTTAATGTCTCACTGAAAATGGCTCACCTACTGAAGAGCCCCCGCAACCTCTGAGCTGAACCACATTCCTAGCTAAGCCATTGTTTCCCAGTACGGATTGCACAGCAGAAGCTCTAAAAGAGGCTAAGGTAAGTCCCAAATGAAGAACATTTTGATATTACCAGTCTGGTTACTTATTGACCAGCTAGAATTTCCTGTCCTCTAAGAAATTGTTGATTACACTGTATGAACAGAAGTTAAAAGGTACGTTGATCCCTGAGATGTCCTCATCTCTGGATGGCCTGCTTACAGACACAGAACCAAAGTAGTCTTTTTAACGGATCACTTCCCTCTTGAGGGTGAAAGTGTAACTCCCTTGCCTAAGTGTAGTTACTAGCAGTGCTTTTGCTGCCCTATGTGTATTTCAGCTATCCACACAGTGCTGTCAGTTCTGGCAACAGGATCAAAGGGAAAACGGTATCCTTCTGGAGAAGCACCTGGTAACTAGCGGCACAGTGAAGGGGATCCAGAATGGCAGTGTTGGCTATTTTAGACAACTGAAAGAGCACGAATGCTCACAATGTGTCCCTCAAGACACAGAACGTTTCATCACAGCTTGTGGGGATTTTGTTTACTGCTTAAAAGCATCAGGGTAAGCCCATGGTACTTTCGGAAGGTTTCATTGTCTGCATCTATGCAAACCAAATATTAGCTGTCTTTCCCAACACAGGAAACGGCCAATAGGTGATGATTAGTGGCATGAAGTCTAGTTGGAGGCCAGTAACTAGCAGTGTGCCCTACGGGTCAATACTGGGTCCAACCTTGTTCAATGTATTCATTAATGATCTGGGTGATGGAACAGAGTGTACCCTCACCAAGTTTGCTGATAAAACCAAACTGGGAGGAATGGCCGGTACACTAGAGGGTCATGCTACCATCCAGAGTGACCTTAACAGGCTGGACAAATGGGCAAACATGAACCTCAGGAAGTGCAACAAGAAGTGCAATGTCTTGTACCTGGGAAGGAACAGCCCCATCACCAGAATATACTGCGGGCCACACAGCTTGAAAGCAGATTTGCAGAAAAGGACCTGGGGGTCATGGTGGATGGCAATCTAAACATGAGCAGCAATCTGTCCTTTCAGCAAAGAAGGCTAACAGTATCCTGGCCTGCATTAGGAAGCATGTTGCCAGCAGGTTGACAGAGGTGATCCTTCCCCTCTACACTATGGACCGCTGAGGCCGCACCTGGAGTATAGTGTCCAGTTCTGGGCTCTCCAGTACAAGAGAGATGTGGAGTTAAAGAATAGAGCCCAGCAAAGGGCCACTAAGATGATTAAGGGACGATAGCATCTCTTCTATGGGTATAGGCTGAGAGAGCAGGGACTGTTCAGCCTGGAGAAGAGAAGGCTCACAGGGAATCTTATCCATGCATATAAATCTGAAGAGAGAGCATAAAGGGGATGGAGTATACCGAGTCTGGCTGTGATGGAATTAATTATCTTCATAGCAGCCCATATGGTGTTGTGTTTTAGATTGACTAAACCAGTGTTGATAACACGCCAATGTTTCTGCTGTTGTTGAACAGTACTGGCACAGCATTAAGACCTCTGTTTCTCACTCTGCCTCCACAGCAAGTAGGCCAGAGGCTGGGCCCACAGCTGGGACAGCTGACCCCAGCTGACCAAAGAGATATTCCATGCCGTATAATGTCATACTGAGCAATAAAACAGGGAGATAGCCTTTCCAAAGGGGCCATTGCGCAGACTGACTGGGCATTGGTCTGTTTGTGGGAGGTGATGAGTGACTTTGCATTACATGGTTTTTCTTTTTCTCTTTCCTCCCTATATTTATTTTGGCCCATGAGTTTTTCTCATTTTTTCTCTTCCAATTCTACAAAAAGAAGATTCAATACTGTTCAGGCTAATAACTTTTCAGGCTGGGAAAGTGCATTCTACAAGAATGCGTGTCTCAAAAGACAGGAAATGTTAATGATAAGGTTCAAGTGCTGGGCTTGGACGTACCAATACAAATAAGAAAAATGAAGTACTTTGACATTTACATAGTAACACAGCATTGGAATGCCTATCTTTAATCATAGGGTACAGTCCTATGCTATCACAGGCTATACATGGTATAATTATGCAACTTTCCCCTGAAAAATAATTACATACTTTTGTAGTATCTTGAAATATTTTCCTTTCATTCTGCTAATCTTTTTTTTTATTAGAATTAGTTTTTAAAACGTGATGGAGAGTTTTTGAAACATAAGAACATTTTTTGAACAGGTGAAAATACACTTAAAATTTAAGCATAGGTAGAAAAAAGGATGTTCACAGCTGCATTGCAAAAGTACCTTATAATACTGTTCTGCTTGCTAAAAATTCAGTTTTATATGATAATTAAGAGATTATGAAATAATTATACACTAAAGAAGTAATATACACTACATGTCAATAGACAAGTGTAACAATCAGATATATTTACAGAAGTTGCCACTTAACAAAATAGAGTGTATCTCCATTTCCTGTGTACCCTTTAAGCCAGAGATATGAAAAGATTTTTTCCTCTTCTAATCTTTATAGCTTAATTTTGTCAGTCTACATATAGGTAAAAAGTTTTTGTTAAGAATCTTTCTTTATCATTTCAGTTCCAAATTGGATTATTCTAAACAATAATCCAAATTCAGAAATTGCAAATTTAATGCAAAGTGATTATCAGACATGAGTCTTAAGATGGAGAATGTCTTTTACTTATGAATTACCTTTATGAAACTACGAGTTTTGGTTACACATTTAAAACTACTCACATGCTTAGGTATTCTTATGTGATAATACAATTAACTGAATATTATCCTATTTTTTCTTATCCTTTTCAAGACAAAAAAACTTCAAAACAAGCCTCTAGAAAAAAAGACAGTGGTTTAAGTATCAAACTACACAAAGTACTGTCATAGCAAGATTTCAGTATGGTACATGTTTTGGCTTTTTTGAGGTACAATTATGAAACTGTATTATTTTGGTAAGTGATGAGTGCTTTGCTGTTGATTTGATCATTATTTGTCTTTTGACTGCATTTTCATCTTATGAGCAAAGAATTTTCATTCCTTTAAAAACATAAATCTATTACAATTTTTTTCTCAAATACTTACTGGTATACACAAGCTGAAAACCTTCATCAGTGCCGTCCATGTCTGAGTTAAATTCCAACCACAAATGATTTGAAGTACTACTCAGTGTCAGGCCTCTTAACGATGCCCCAGTATACGCACCCAGCAGGTGAGCAGTATTGTCTTTTCCGTCATAGATCTGTGAAACAGATACAAGTTTTACAGTTATGAAGAAAAAAACAACTTATATTTGATTTACAAAATAATTCTGTACACCTCCATTAAGAGGGAGGACAGCTTTGCCAAGGGAGATCTATTGCCATCGAACCTGAAGTACTATTTGGATATGCTGTTTGCCTCTTTTGAGTTAAGTTGACTTAATTGTGGTGATTTTTCAAATGCACAATTTAAAATATGTCAGTTCCTTTGCATAGCAATGGAAGTGGGCAGAAGTGCCATATCAGCTCAGTGTTTTTAAACCTCTGTGTTTTCTCTTTCCCCACCAGTATTGTAATACCAGTCACAACCTATCAGCAAACACCTATTTTGTGTAGCTGTGTCTGCCTCAAGTCACTGAGGTGGCATAATAGAAAAGCTCACATCTCCCTAACTTCGGCTTGTTAAATATAGCTCTGATTATTTTTTTTTTCCCTATGTAAAGAGAGGTTAGAATATAACTATAAAGTAAAAGGACACTAGAAAATAAATCGAACAACTGCTTCTGTAAGTTGAAAGAGTAATGTAATCTATATGTAAATTGGAGTACAGCACTTTTATTATTTATTTTTCTTCAAGAGTTGTTCGTTTCCGTATTTGAAACAGAAACTTCTATCAGACTACTAAGTATATAAAACAATCTTTCAATAATTCTCAGCAAATTTCCTTACAAGTTTGGTTGCTTTAAAACATCACAGGTTGTCGCATTCTGATCATTCCTAAAAATAGTTAAACTATAACTTAACAATAAGTGCTAACACAACTATTATGTCCTGCAGGATTTACTTAGTGACTTCTAAAAGAATTAAAACTTTGATAAATGGGTTTTAAGAAAAAAATCATTTGCAAATCAGTAAATTGATCTTTGAATAATTTTCAAATTGCAACACAGGGAAATTCTAAAGCTTTAGTAAAAAATAGGGAATTGTCTCCAGTTCTAAATAAGATCTAATTCTATTAATTCGAAATGTAATCAAAGCTTGCATTTGTAAACAGGAATCTATACCACAATGAAATCAAAACAAATACACCAGCAATAGTAGTAAGGCAACAAAGTGAATCTGAAACATTATGATGTCTGTTCCCCGTCTGTGAGAATGACTTATACACGTTAATCCTATAGTCGTGGTTGCAGAAATCCTCATGTCTCTAGTAATATCAACGACCTTACATTTAATGATATGCTGAAATAAAACAGCTGAAAAAAAAACCAAATAAGCCATTTATATCCATCTCTAATGAATAAATAACTGTGCAGCAGTTTAAGAAGTACAGCAAAATGAGTTAGCACCATTCCTTGGTTTTTACTGAAACAAGCAAATAAATTCCAAGCAAACTGCACATTCAAATGCCAGTGTCCTTAAACAGAGTAAAAATAAGATATTAAAGCCCCAAAAGGTGCAATTATTGCTTATCAAAGTAAAGTTAATATATATATAATAGCATTAGAACTGGTTTCTTAATTTTATTTAAGATTTCTTTAAAACTATACTGAGATAGGTAATCAAGTTGGAAAAAAAAATAGTTCTGAAATGGATTTAGTTTTGTTTCAGTAACTGAAAGAAAAATGTCCATTCCAGGAGAATTACTGCTATCCTACAGAGATATTTACACCATGATAGATTTAAAGAAAACCCATCTAGAGTTTGATGCTCTCTCTCTCCTAATCTCTCCAAGCTACTTATAACTACTAACACCCAAAGATTCCAGATTAATTTTATTTTTAAACACTACTTAACACTTTCCTACTATGTGTGTATCACTAATAATTAACCAAAGGAAGCTATTAATAAATTACACCAACTATTCTCAATGTCTTGCCAGAACTTCCCATAAGCCACTTCATGATACAAATTTTCTTCATGTTAGAGTTTCCCACACATATTTCATTGCCAATTTTGTTAACTGTCCTACCATATTAAACCTTTCACATTGGCACACTCACATATCTACAGAGTTGACACTAATTCTACTTTACGGGCTAACTAGTCCCACTGTATAATACTTCTGAGCCTATATCATTTCTATGAAGGAACAAAATTGAAAGCACCCTAACACTTCTGAAATTCTATGAGTCTTTGAGTAGGAGAACTGTATTTGGATGGGGGAGGGATGTGATTCATTTGAACATGAAATTGAATTTCTTTTCTTTTTCTTTTGGTTGCTGACTTCCAAATATTCAAACTAACATATACCCCTCTTCTTGGGATAGTCTGGTCTCCCTTAGGACAATAAATGGAGGTATATTTTGAATACAATTTTCAATTTAAGTCACCTTGTCTTTTTTGTGCTTCAGTCAAGTTAACGGGTACAAAATAGAAATTTTGAGATGTAATTTAAATGATATAGTTTAAGTTGCAAATAAATTGGTAACAGCCTACATCCTCTTCTACGATTTGCACAACCAGAATTTTCTTTCTAACCTTCCTAAAATAGGTCGTAGTTTTGCTAAAGATTTTGAATGATTTAATAATTCAGCTTCACAATTTGATCAAGAAGACAAGATTATATGTGAATTAAGGTAGCATCATTATCTTATTTTTAAAACAGGAATAATCTTTCTTATAGGCCTTGCCCGCATATCTGGATTTATGTCACTTGGGTGCTAAATGTATGGCCAAGAATAATCATTATGAAAATATTATTTGGCTGGATGCATTTTCCTTAAAGTCACCTATAGCATTAATGCAAAGATATTTGATTCATGACTGTATAATGCCTGAATATGCCAGTGACAAGCTATTTGGAAAACAGAGGTACATCTTTATCAGATATTTGAAGGTCTAATCTGTTAAATGTTTAATTCATAAAGTGGAGAAAAGGCATAGAAAATTGCATTAATGTTCTTCATATCACAATGATATTTTAAAATGTTATATGGAAGGATGATAATGGTGAACACTGTTTACATAAATATGGTTTGAACTGATAGATGTAATGTTTAATTTGGGGATGATGGGTTATGTTTGCATTTTCAGTTAGAGAATAAATAAAAATTCCTAAGCTTTTGAGGGGCTCTATTATCAACAAAATTTGAATGGAAATTAACGGTCATTTTTCTGCTAATTTATTTAACTCCACAAAACTTTAGCAAGGGAATAGTATAAAGTGAATGTAAAATGTGTGCATTTTAATCGAACTATTTTTGAGATGTGCCATTGAAACATAAAAGTCATATGGTTATGAAGATTTGTGCGTTTATAAAGAGAAGAAATAGCACAAAATCAGCAGCTCAGAGCTGAGGCTGTCAACACCCTGTCAAATGTATCATTTATATCACATGCAAATAGAAGCACTAATATAAAGACAGAAATGGGTCCATATGTTTGGGGATTTTTTTGTCCCCTACATTTATTACCTATTTCTCACTCATGTTTTCAGGATGATATTGCTAAAAGGGTTATGATAGCAAGTGTGGAGATTCTTAAGAAACAAATTAGCGAAAAGACCCAAACATTACCTCCCTTCGACGTCTTTGCACAAAATCCTCCAAAACCAAATCATGTGCAAACATATCAAAGCTGTCCCACAGATGAGACAGCACACAAATGCAGTAAAACTGAATTCTTAAAGTCAGTTTTTTCTACTTAGGTGCAATCTTATCTGGCACATCAGCTCTCACTCTACATACTGCCAAGCACACAACCTAATGCAAAAGGAAAAAAAAAATCCCCACAAACATCTGATGTTCTCTT
Source organism: Stercorarius parasiticus (assembly GCA_013396915.1). Taxonomy (NCBI): domain Eukaryota; kingdom Metazoa; phylum Chordata; class Aves; order Charadriiformes; family Stercorariidae; genus Stercorarius; species Stercorarius parasiticus. The sequence continues at coordinate 116,847 of VWZL01005292.1, read as the reverse complement.
TCCATCTCAGTTCTTTTCATACTTGGTGTTCCTTTCTCTTTTGTTTTAGGTTCACTAATGGAATCTGCCTGAAGATTCTTTTCTTGGGGTGGGGGTTTGTTTTTTTTAACATTAGCAGAAAATTATTCATTAATTAGTACCATGCATAGGTACTTTTTTGTTTATGTTGAAATCTACTGAAAATAAAAAAAAACCCCAATCATACTATCTTTGTTCAAGCTTCAGTTTTAATGGAAGATTTCTTTCCCCCAGTAAACTAGAAAAGTATATTGAAAGGTCTTTGACGTAAAAGAATACTTTCTACATTCAACTGATTTCAATGCAAATAAAATGTTCACCACTAACAATGGACTAATGGCAACTCTAAAGGCCTTGCTTACAGCTATTAGAGACTACAGAGTTTACAAGCAAAACGGGTGTATGGAGGTAAAAGCAGGGAAAAAAGCAGGTAGAAATGTTCTCATACTTTGAAAACCATATATTCTTTTTCGCTGCCTCCCATGTAGGCAGTTTACTCTAAAAATTTTGAATTCTGGAAACGTAGCGCACAAACTCAATTATCAGTACAATTACAAAGAAGGAAACAATTGTTATACAGTTTCTGAGATTAATATTAAATGGATTGTCATGTAGTGACTATACAGATCTTAAATTCTTCATATGCCTTCATGAAACTTTCATGAATATTAAAACAAGATGTGGCACTATTGAAAGCAGGTTATAACCCTACATACGCACACACACACACACAAAAAAAAAGTAGTAGACACATGTATATTTCTTATAGTTTCCAATAAAAACCAAATAACCAAACAAAAAAAACCCACCTCCAACAGGAGGAGCCAGAGCAGTTACATCAAAAAGAGGAAAAGAGAATTGCACACTAAATGAAGTAAATGAAAAACAAATTATATGTTCTGAAACCTCTGTTCTATAGAAGTTCAGAATTGATAAATGGGAACTCCTCCTTCTCTGCCTGGGGAGTAACAGTAAGGGAGGTGATTTGTTTGTGTTAAATATGCTGTTTCCCTCTAATGGGAAATTCCCAGTCCAGCTGTTTCATTGTTTCAGTCACAGTGCTTGTCAGGTATAAATTTGATCCATGGTCAGTGAATTCATGTGGTAAACAGCAGACCTTATGACTTGATTAAAAAAAGTATCAAAAGTTTAGTAAAACATTCAGCCTATTCATATTTTGAATGGAATTTTATCTGTGTAGTTCTAATAATCCAAAATTTTAGCTGATATAAAAATTAACACAAAGTACATGATTAACTTCTTTCACAACAGTTTCATCTATCAGTTCTGAAGAACAGAGATGCATTTTCCATTTCTTAACCAAAGTCTGTAGCTAAAAACTGAGCTTTAACTATGAAATATTATGGGGTTGCTTGATTTGTGTTTGGGGAAAGGAAGCCCCGTCTGGAAGCTGTTGTTTAAATATCTTGGTTTCCAAATGGTGAATTCCTTACGCTCCCTAGTTCATGGTTAAAAGGGGACTGTGCATTCATTATACTTCACTCAGCTGTTTGCTGTAAGACTGGATGATAATTTATTTTTTTTTAAACTTAACTTCCTTCCATTGCCATTTATTATTTCAGCAAACTTAATTTTTCTTTGCTTACCTCAGAGTTCTTAGGGTTTGGTTAAGGCACTGATGTTTATACACATTTACAAAGTAGTGATATTTATTAGATAGGTCTACAGCTTTTGTTGACTATTATTGATTCACTTAAAACTAAAGTATAACCCTAATGTCCTACTCCTGTAGCCAAAAGCATATTCTCCACAGTTATCAAAATAGGCAAATTAGGCAGTATTTTCCCTTTTTTTCATTTTAGTTACCATTTCTACAAAAATGAAAGGAAGTCCCTGCAAATTTATCTTCAAAGATGTTTTATTGGGATTAACATAAATCAGTCTAAGACAATGTAGGAAAAAAATATGGATAATCAAGACTACTTTTCTTATCTTGAAGATTGTAATGATAAATACCAGGCATATTCCCAAGTCAGTCACACACCAAATCTTCCACTGATTCTTTTTCAGCTCCTGGAGATGAGAAGTAATCAATAATAATAGGGATCGACAGACAATTTAGAACTGGTCCCATGAGAAAAATTTTGGAATATGTGACTGCTGCTTTGTATTTCCTGAAACAAGACTCCTTTATCAAATGAACATGTCAAAAAAGAGTCTGATGGGATTAAGACAATTTGTAAGAGCTACATCTGAGAGAAAAAGCAAGAAAAAACACGATGAGTTCCACAGATATTCCTTCCCACAATATTAAAGGTTGAGTGCCTCTGCCTTCCTAAAATGTCAGATAGGCTGAAAAAAGTGATAATCATAATAAAGAATACTTCT
>VWZL01005292.1:53277-112100 GCA_013396915.1 Stercorarius parasiticus | reverse complement strand
TTTTTTTTTTTTTTAATCAAACATGATTGGCACAGTACGCATTGTTTGTTTGATTTCTGAGAGGCAAGTTTAATTAAATTGAGTATTCTGAAAAAAATTAGACAATTATTTAATCCCTTTTATGAATATCTTATTGCATGGAGNAGGGTACTAAATTAAACTTCTGGGTGTAATGTTTATTATGTTTAGATCACAGCTCTAGTTATGAAGAAAATAAGGAAGCAAACAGAATTTTAAAAAATGTATTGATTAGTATTTAACACTAAGAATAGAAAACAAATACACATTAAGTTTGGCTTATGGTTTCACATCTGGTTTACAGTTTCTTTTTTAATTATATATGGTCAAAAAAAAATATGTTTTAGGGAACAGATTACGGAAACACCTCAGGTTGCCTAATATTTAACTTTCTAGAAATGGAATGGGCTTAGATACGTATTTTCTAAGAGATAATGTAAACTTACCTCATACCATACTATCACAGATAGATAAACATCAACAATATGAGGAACTACAAGTTTAGAAATAACAAATAAGTTATATGATTACTTACCTTAAGAACATCTCCTTGGGCTAAGTGAAATGTTCTGGCAGAAATATTGATTCCTTTCCCTGCTTGTACCTGAATGCTATAAATACATTCATGGTTGTTTTCATAGTTAAGAGGATAATTGGGGGACAATAAGATTCCTTCATTGTTTGTCGTGGAGGCTCCACATTCAGCTGCAATTAAAAGAAAATGTTAAGGATATTTTAATAGAAAACAAATATTTTTAGTAATGGTGATAATGGGAAGGTTAATGCAACCTAGTTCAACATTATTAACATTTATTGATATCGAAAATCTAGTTTTAAATATATGTTCATGACAGTGATTGAAGGCTAAAAGAATATTTCTAAATTGCAATACTTTAATAAAAATATGTTAAATAATATGGAGAGTTATAATTATATTAGTGGCACATTCCATAAATATAAGGATCTTTCTCGAATTTTGTTTTGGAGGAAATATACTTATTTTTACTTCTCTAATACATAAACTCAAAGACTTGCAAATTAAATAAAAGTACNATAAAAGTACTCTAGAAGTTTATATGTGTACATATTTATATATACATGCATGGGTATAAATATACATACATGCACATACACATATTTTCACACAGATTAATGAAAAAAGAGAATCTTTCTCTAATACTAGTTTATTAAAATAAACAACATAGTCATTGGTATAAATTACAGTAGAAAAAGACTTATGCTGTATCTACCAGCTAAACAGTAGAAAAAATAATTTCATTAATAAACAGCTAGAAAAATAATAACTCGGGGGGGGGGGAAGGAGGGGAAAGAAAGAAAAAGGAATGAAATGAGTTTAAGATGAAGAGTTAAAAATAAAAATAAGAAAGTGTTTCCAAGTAATACTGTTATTATTTCAAAAAAGAAACCTTATAATTGTGGACTTTGGTGTAATTGTTAAAATCATAAACATTAAAAGTTTAATCACAAAAAAACCCCGAAAACATAAAAACTTGTGGCAATGCCACATTAGGCATTAATAACTAACTTTCATTTACTACCGTGTTTTGGACTGCTTACACGATTTTAATTATGGCATTTTTAGCATTGAGGTAACAGGTATTTTAAATTAACACTGACAAACTATTACATTTCTTTCCTTCCCTTTATCTTCAGTTTTGATACGTGATCATTACAGTGCAAGGACAAGAGCATTTCCTCTCTTTTTAATAGATTTAGATTAATTTTAAATTTAACTGTAACAGCAAATTTTCTGGGTTTATGTTTGTTTTCAGGATTACTTCAATATTCTTGCCATTTTTTTTAGCCAGTCTCATGGGAATGCACCCTAGTTATTTTAACCTGGGAAATCAATTGTTTATAATTTCACAGAATAAAAAATTTTATTGTGCAAAACTATGTAGTACTTTTAATGGTTTGAAAAGATGTTTAAACGATCTATAGTATCTATTTTAAGAGCTATTATTGTTTATTAGCATTGTTATAATTCCCTCACTCAACTTGTTTGAGCAAAATACGGGATATTGAAATATGTATTTTGTATATGAAATTTTTATATTAAATGACAAAAATCCATTGATTAACTACACTTTCTGTACACAGCTAAAAGAAACATTGTGCAGAAAGCCAAATCAGGCATAGATCAAAGCAGAAGAAATACTTGATAACTGTTCCAAATTCAACAGCAATACAGAACAAGTACCCAAAAAATTCAGGTGTCATCACTTCGTCTTAGAACGGTTGGATACACATAATCTAGGCAGAAGTGTAAAACCTTCTAGTCCACATGATCATGTCTATCCTTTTATTTCATTCTCAAATAAATGTGTATTTGCTACTCTGAAGATGCATAGGTCAGTTTGAATTACAACACATAGAAGTAAGATGATTGTAATTTCAAGTTTGTGGGATATCCTTTCCCATTATAGAGAGATAGAAAAGTCAAAAGGCACTAGGTAATTATGGTATTAAGTTGATCCAACAACTCTGTTTTTGTCAGAACTGTAATTTAAAGCAATTTTTTAAAAATCTGAATGCAGCAGTGAGACAACTAGTAGGACCTTTTCAACTAAAACTTAAGAGTCTTGCTATGTTTTCAGTTAAAAATAAGTCAATTTTTCATGTCATAGTATTTATCAATCTGACTGTACTTTTCTTAACTCAGAGGGAGAATGTTATGTTCCACAATGGGGATGCTCCATCATTGGAAGTGCTCAAGGCCAGGTTGGATGGGGCTTTTAGCAACCTGGTCTAGTGACAGATGTCCTGCCCATGGCGGGGGGGTGGACTTGATGATCTTTAAAGGTCCCTTCCAATCCAAACCATGCTGTGATTCTATGTACAATCTGAACCATCATGTTAGCAGACAAGAAAGCAAGTTTGGTAACAGTAGTCTTGAGAACAACAGTATAAAAGAATTTCTTCCATAGCATTCATTTACGTCATTACAGTTCCACAGAAGCCTGCACTGCAGCCTGCAACAGTAGCTTCTTTTGTATGCTTCTCAGAGGGATTCCCACAAAATCCACAGTTAGTCCCTTGCTTCTCTACTGGCTTCCTGTCAGTGCAAATTATGATTTAAATAATAAAAAATAACACCACAAAACACAAAACATCAAACGCGCACACACACACCAGCAGTATAATTCCGAATAAGTGCAGATTCAAACAGGGAAGATAAGCGATTAGTATTATAAGACTTTCCAAACTATACTATAGATAGTTCTATCTGCCAAACTCCACTTCTATTTGTAAATATGACATCTATGTTGCTTAAAGTTACATGAAATTTCAGATAACCTATGGCTGCCTTCTATTTTTTGATATTAATACTATAGCATAAATCAAAAATACTTCTATTGTAGTTAGGTGCTCAGTAAAATGAGGAAAATAATGTTGTGAGTTCATAAGTTAAAATAAATACAAATATTGAACATATGTAATTTCTTTAAAGTGTTTGGAACAGAATTTTAGCAGGCATTACAGTGTGTGAAAAAAAAGAGACTGAAGAGGCAAATCAGGATAAAATTAAGGGACAAAAAATTAAAGAGGGAAATACAGAAGAGAAAAAAGAAGGTTCAGAACACTATTTCAGAAGTAAAGGAAAAATCACAGAGGCATAGAAAGTCTGTGACAACCCTTGAAAAACATACTTAGATCTGTTATCTAATCTGTTAAATTACAAATATTTCTGCACTGCCTTAGTGTTTCATTTTACATTCCCTATTCAATAGAGATGAAATTCAGATTTTTTTAGTGACACAGTTGTTTTTTAAAAAAATCCACTTATTTCAGATTAAATTTAGAACCTACTGTAAACACTTTGCTTGTAGGAAAAAAAAATATTTATAAGGAAAATATTTCAACATCCAGCTACATTTGCACAAAGACTTTAATTCAACCTTATATAAAGTACAAGGATTTAACACTAAGATTGAAGTAAACCACTGTTTCTGGACTTTACCAGAAATATAGAATCATTTCAGTAAAGGAAAATAAACAAAAACTCAAAGAAAAATAATGAAAGAGAAATAGTGGTATAAAGAGCTATTCATAAGAAATGACTGTTATGCTTTTGGTTATGAATGTGTGTTCATTGCACATTTCCATAATAAAACAGATGAGTTTAAACTACTGCTTTTACTGTATTTAAATTCTGTAATCATGTAAAATGCCATTGTTATTGTAACCAAGGAATCAAATGCATCTGTTTGGGTAATTTGACCATCTGAAAACAATTCTTCAATGAATGGCTTTTTTTAAAAAAATATTCTCTACCAGGAGGATTTTGCAAGGTGTCTCAGAATTCATCTGATGAAATGCTCACCAGGAATAATTATCAAACAAAAAAAATATGATGTGCTGCTACAGATTGAAATTCGGCCATTGCTTTCTTCAAGACAATCCCTTGGAATCAAAAGATAAGAGCCACAAATAGCAGTTCTGTATTTTGAAAAGATGTTGTCCCTTGGTTAGAAGACTAAGCGCATTGCAACATGTACTTGGTGAATCAGTGGAAACATTCTAAAAAGGCTTTTATCTTTAACCAACAGTGGTGGTAGACTGCAAATCAACAGCTCATTCAGAAAGTGTACCTAAATTCAGTGGTCAACAAACTGTTGCTAATAAAACCATTAATCTTCAGAAGTTCTACCTCTTCAACTGATGGCAAACGTAAGCAACAAATTATACTCTTGTCAAAACAAAACAGAGGATAACAAGACGATCATGAAAGGATTAAGTTGTGACTGGAGCATTCTTTCCTTGAGCAACCTGAGTGATGAGGTCATTGAAAGTTTTTCACGTGTTTTTGGTATTCTGACAGTTAAATACAGGGAACCCTATGCTGATGAAGAAAAACGCAAGGAACATTGTCTTCTTCAATCAGTAAGAACAGTGTTTTCCCTTTTATTTTATACTGTTCCAAAAGACAGGATTTCCTTCATAGAGCCAAAAATTAATAACTGCAATTTCTAATTAAGTATCTGCAATACTTGCCTCTACGTCAGAGTTATCTTAACATCAAAAGATTCGTACAGCTGTCTGTGTATTACATTTACTTTCATTATACTTTGCACATACTTTTTTGGCTGTTATCTGACTACATCATTCATGTTACAATGGAAGACACTGTTGTCAAGTTTGGGAACATCTTGCATTTAAGACCTACACATAACTTTACAGCAAGTAGATGTTTCTACTAAAATGGCCAAATACAAAAGAAATCACTGTTAGAAACAATTATTTACATTATTACTATTTTTTTCATAATTAATAGCTCCAGCTGACAAGAATGGGGAGGAGTCCAGTATACTTTAGACACTATCCTCCTGCACCATAACCAACCAAAGGAGGATGGACAAATAGCATGACAAAGGAGCTTCTCCATTAGTATTAACATGGTAAAATGTATTAACAAATAAATATTCTATATTAGGAAAATATAAAGAACCAATGTCCACAATTTGCCTTTAAACTAACTATAATCATGTCATAAAAACAGAAACAAACAAACAAACATACAAAAAAACCCCCAAAACACAAAAAAACAAAACCAAAAAAACCCACAAAGTATCTCGACAACTGTTGGAACTTAGTGAAAATTTCCACGCAGCGAACAGGAACAGTTAAAACTTTATGTAAAATATCAGAATATATAAGAAATATTAAGGAAGTGCTTATCGCATTATAATGCCATTATACTAACACATAGTGAGCCCTCAGAGGCTGTAATTTGCTTTGTTCAGGATATCCTATCCCTGAAGAAAATAACAGAAATACAACATATTCAGAAATGACAGGAGAAATATTTGAAGGAATAAATTTACTTGTTGCAACCAAAAGAAAGATTAGCATTAATTTGTTCTGAGAGGAATCAATGACATATTTACAAGTGAATGTCACTGTCCTTAAACTGAGAATTCATGCTGCCAAAACACTCCACATATTAAAAGAAAGCTCGATTAAAACTAGCAAAAGGACACTTTTTCAAACCTGAAATATTAAAACAATCTTTGCCTGAAATTTTTTGTGTGCACAGAAATGGATAAACCTATACAGCCAGACTCTAATGGCAATATGGAAAATGATGTGCAGAGGGTAGCTAATGGCTCTCCCACTAATTAAGGAACTTTGCAATTACCGCACACGTATTTGTGGTACAACCTTCACCTCATTCGTAACATAACAACACTGAATGTGTATTTTCTCTCATACAATATAACCTTTCAGACATTTCTATTTTTCACTCCCCAGGTATTCCCTGAAAAGGATCTTAACTCAAGCTTGGCAAAGAAGCTACATCAGTAAACTGGATAAAAACTACCACCTTAGCAAAAATCTTAACCAGAAAAGATCCATGTACAGTATTATCTGGAAAGTATGCAATAAACATGACAAAAAATAATGGATTTGCCTGTAAATTTTTTAAGTTTGCATGTCTGCTTTCCGTAACTGTAAAGGGTATAGTTCCTTGGGAATCTGTACGACCAGAATATCAGAGACTCTGACCTTAGCTGTTTATGACATACTGAAAAAACATGGACGGAAAATGTTATAAGGACAAATATAAGTGGAAGTAGCATGTGAGGACAAGAAAACAAGATTTTAAAGTCAATATCTTCCAGCTAAGGTTTAGCAGATTGGAAAGAAATTGTATGGCCCTGAGAAAGCCAAAGGAAAAGACCTTACGCAATTGGGAAGCTATGAAGAGACTAGATTATTTTTAGTTATTTGCTTGAAAAAGCACTAACTTTCACAGGATAAAGTATTTGATATTACTTCTTGCTAATCATGAGAGCATATATTTGAACAAATATGAAAGTTTTCATAATTTAATTATGATGTCGTTGATTTCTTAATTATTGCTATGATTTTTTGCAATATTATTTGTTATATGTTTCTAGATGCATTGAAAAGGAACATACATTTAGATACAAAAAAAACAGATGACAAAACCCAAACCAAATCAAAACAAAACAATGACAGTATGGTAACATTGTTTGTTAGTTAACTAAAACTACCTTACATATGCTGGAAACACAGCTGACACAATTCACAAGTGATTACAGACATCCCCCCCAAGATGAGCTGAATCATATCTCTTTAAACTAGATTGAAAATACACACATTTACTATGAAGGTAACTTTGGATATTAGAAATGATGTACAGATATATAAACAAGAAATACACATGTATTTGTGTGAACCCCTACCAATCATGTAATTAGTCAATATGGTTATTTGTAATTATCATGTTCATCAAAACTTAAAAATAGCAGTATAAATTCTGTAACAGTTTATCAACTTTGGAGCTATGCGCCATTTACCAGAACCAGCTAAATAAATATAAATATGGAAAATATTTCTGGATTTGTAGAAAATAGCTATTATAAAAATTGTTCCAGCACAACATCAAACCAAATGGAATCCAGATAATGCATCATTGGAACAGTTCAGCTTTAAAAATTCATTAACAAGTATTTGTTTGTTGTTTGAACGTTAAAATTCTTAATTTAAATTTTTCATTTACTAAGTCTTAACTTCAAATTCAGTTTTGAAAAAGAGTATCTTCATAAACTGAAGAATAATAATAGTAATTAATTTATGTATCATTTATTTATCCGACTTCTGAGCAAGAAGTACTCTAGCATTTATTATGATTGTCTACTCGGGACTCAGCACCTTAGCTTTCTATGTAACCAGAAAAGGATGCTTGATAAATGTTCTGGCAAGAATTATGAATAATCTAGTTACCCATCTAAATCTACAATTGCTTTTTAATTTCTTTTTCTCATTGACCAGAAATATTGCCACCATTTAATTAATGTTGAAGGGAAAAATATTTTTTCCTAGCAGTTTTATTTTTTTTTTAAGTATTGTTTTCAGATGAATGCCCCTTTTACTTGCATTAATAGAAAAGAGAATTTAATCTCTTCAGCTAGTTTACTTTTGCCATTCATTATAGGAAAACACTTCGGTCATCTCACATTTTATATTAAAATCTGTACAAGCTCATTATCTTTCTTCCTATCCCTTCTCTGAACTCCGATCAGCTCTATAGTATTTTTATGGAGATAGATTTGGCAATATTTCAGGTGAGACTATAAGTTACTGCAAGCAGTCCCTAATCTTCTATGTGAATTACCATATGATTTTTACTTTGTTTTCAGTGATTCTTAAATCAATTTCTTAGGTTAAACCTATTAATTTCGTATTCCTGGGAAGTGTAACTGCAATGAGACCTCCTCTCCTCACCACCCCCCCGGTATTTATCAATCTTATATTTATTTTATCATACAATCTATCTGTTCGTTCGTCCAGCTTATGTCTCTCAGGTTCTTCAAAGTTTTCTTCTGGTTGTAACTATTCTAATCAACTGCTACCATAGAGTTCACTTTCAGATCAGTAATGAATGTATTAAAGCAAGATAGAACTAATACAAAATTTGAAACATTAATTTGTTTATTTGATCAATATTTAGCATGCATGCTCTTCACTGCTAAGAAACTTTTTCTTCTTACAGATATTTTTGACTAATGACAAATTCATAGAATCTCACATGAAACTTTCTTAAGTTCTACTGAACAAAAAAAGGGAGTGAGTTCTTCTTTATCCATGAATTCTCTGTAATTTTCATGAAAATCTAAATTATTTTCTTTACAGGACATAGAGCATTGAGTGAATGCAAATATGAAATTCTGACCCGTAAAAACACTGTTTTAACTGATGGGCTAATGTTTTGCTATGTCTGGCTAGGGCAGAAGAGGGAGATGCGAAAAGTGATAGTTTACTTAGAGTTCTGGCCAGTTAAAAAACCTCCCAGCTATGTACATGTGATGTTTTCCTAATGTACAGATGAATATACAGAAGAGCACAGTCTGTTATTTCCTCAGATTGAAAAGGAATGATTGGCTGATTGAGTCATTCTAGTGGAGAGTACCTTCATTTTCAAAGATAAGGGGAAAATACATTGACTAGAAAATAAGTTACTCCTTGTGTTCCAGCTTTTCTCTCCCTTCCCCCAAATACACAAACATAAACTTTATTTTCTATGTCATGAAAACTAAATAATTTTTTTTTCATTCATTCATGCTTCTGCGGCAAGTTCTTCTTTATTGATAATTTATCAATTCATTTTCAATATACTAACACTTCTAGAAATTTATTCGTAAATTTAACCTGTCTTCACAACTGTGCGTGCATTCATTATTATTCTGGTTAAAACTTCATCAGCCCCAACACAAAAATAACTTCTATTAATGCACTACACTGACTCAGCTTCTAAAGCATCTCCTCTGTAGATGCATACGTGAATGTTCCTTTATACATACATCAAATTCAGAAATTTTGTTATACTGAGGTAAGCATAGGAATAGTTTGGAGGTGAAAATTATGTCACTAACATTGGCTAAGAACAATAACATAATCAATAGTTATTATACAGTCAGATTCTGAAATAAATTTATATTTTACTATCATACAATTTAGTATGAAAAAAGGTTTGAAATGCAGACAGATATTTTCATATATAAACCTTTCCATATAGCATATACTCTTAAATAAATAAGAAAATCTAAAAAAATAGACACTTAAGTAACTATTGTACTTTTTAGAAATTTTGTTGTTATTTTAACAGTTCTCAACAGAACTGAAAATCAAGACATTTAAGAAGAATTCAGCTGAGACAACAGTAGCCAGTAGCCATGAAAAGTTAAGTCTCTAGTCAAAGCTATATGTGTAGGCTACATCTGCAGTGAGTGGAGAGTGTTAGGAACCATCAGAGTGTTTCCTCTCACTTATCTTAACTATCATTTTAAAGCCAGAAAAACTGTTCTGAGGGTATTCTGAGGATATGGTTCTCTATTTTAACTTACATAGGAAGCCCAGGTTGACTGCATTCCTATACATGGACCTAGTTTTATGAAATAACTCTGGTCCAAGTGCTCTAACTACATTTGCACAATTTTGTAATACAGGTATCACTTGGAAGCTAACATTGACAAATAAGAGTCAATTATCAGGCATCTGAACTGGTAAATGCCGATTTAAATTTATACCCAGTTTTCCTAACCTATCAACCAAAGTATGAAGAATAAGCATTGTGCCCACAATTTGAAATGCTTTCAAGTATAGACTATGAAGTCCACTGACAGTTCTAATACCAAATATACTAACAAAAGATTAAATAAATTTGACTAAGGAGATATGGAGTGTATGAGAGTACATCAAAAAGTAAGAGGTGCATTACCATGCTTTTCCATGCTGTAAATCTGCAAATCCATGGACAATGACTACACATACAAGCAAATGAAAGCAGCTGACCACGTACCCACACACCTTGGCAGAGGTGCACTCCACACTCGTCGGCCACCACCAAGACAAATAATCTCTGAAGCTCCTTCTAAACGATATCCAGATGAACATGAGAATGTCAGAGTATCTCCCACTCCAAAATTAAAACCTATTCTGTTACCAAATTGTGGGATCCCGGGATCTTCACAAGGTTCAAGATTATACTCTGAAAACAAGAGAGCAAGTCAGCTTGTACTTGTGAGTGAGAACATCTTCTATCAGAAATATTTGTAATCTTGCAGACTAGTAATTTCTGTACATTTCCACCTGACTATCAATACACATTTCAGATTTAAAACCAAAATGAACGTGTGAATCTTAAATTGGCAATTATACTACTTTAAAAGTAAGACTAATGAATATATTCACAACATTTTTAAGGTGCATACCACAACATACTTTATTCCTCTTACAAGAGTCAGAAATGTCCCAGGTACACAAAACAAATTAAAATAATGGCACAGCATAAAAGCCTAAATTATTGACTTTTGGGCTTACCTGGAACTTTATTAACTGAAATTAGATTAGTTCTGATTTCCCCCCTCACTTGATAGTGTCTTACAGTTTACTGCCATTTTATTTATCTTGTAGCAGAATGTCTCTATACAGGCACAGAGGTTTGCTTGCTTTGATTGTTGTGCTTAGGAAACAACTTCTATGGGTTTATGATTCAGTATATGTATTCATCAAAATCACTTCAATTTTAAACTTTTTTTTCTTTTTACATAAAATACTGAAAAAGTCTTTTTCAGGAGACAGTTATTACAGGTACTTCCTTACCAGAGAAAGAAATATTAAATCCTTCATATGATATCGAAAAATCTGAAATAAAGCGCAACTGAGCCCTGAAATTTCCATAGAGACCAGCATTGATTGGTGAAGGAAGCTCTGAGCCAGTCAGACGTGCTAATGGCTGTGTGAAACTGCCATTCTCTGTTATTAGTAAGTAGTCATGATGATCCTCCAAATGAAAGGTGTAGAAGGTGAACTGCACTCCTATTAGAAAAAGTAGAATTAGAATTACATATCACACTGGTAACATCAATGTAATTAAGCCAAAGATTAAATTCATGCATTTCATTATGAATCATGGTTCAGAAAATGAAGATAATCCAATTTTTCTAAAAATTAGTATCTTTCCTGATATTAATATTAAAGCATTTTTGCAGCAGGTCTCTGGGTTTTGACACTGCCTTTCACTTTTGCCTGTAGCTGCAAAATATGGATGCTTGATTTATAGAATTCAAAGACATATGCTTGCATTTTCATGTAAAATCCAATGATGCACTAAACAGTTCAAAATTACAAACTGTTTACAGCAGAATGGGAAAGGTAAACCTTATTTCTTAGTGTCACCAGTATCCTTGTATAGCAGTAGTGAAAGGAAAGGATATAAAATATATGATATTATATTCTCAATGCACATAGAGTAACAGTACCACTTCCTCCTAAAAAAAGGGATATGTGGCATGTGTTAAGACTAGGGTTTTTTGCAAATCATCAGATACAAATCACACATCTAGAAAGGAAGATATATCCTAGAACACAATAGCAAAACAAAAAAAAAGACTTAAAGGTCAAGACAGACAAATTACTTTTTCTGCATTTCTGTAACTAAGAGCTAGACCATGATCTTTGGGTAGAATGCACAGAAAAGTCAAGAAAAAGAAACAGGATAAGACATTAGCTAGATTAAGTGATTATTGGGACCTCTAGTATAATAGCATTTTTAGTTTTATCATAAAAGTTATAAATGATTCAGGCTCTGTGAAACCTGTCTACAGATGTAATACTTAGAAGATCCATTCATGTGATTGAAGATTAACATAGTGAATGAAGATTAATGATCTTTGGGTACACTCATGGACAACAGATTTTTAATAGTAGACACAATTTAATCAAAAAACAAACAAATACTTCCCCTTCCTGCTTCCTGTCCTCCCTGTCCCTGCCAAAGAACTTCCCAAACAGGGTAAGAAAATCCAAGACTGAAGCTAGATATACTGTGCTTGACTGTCTAAACATAGGAACCTCATGACCCTTTAGGTGCTAGATGTTATGTTTTCTAGACATCACGTGCAGCTTTACAGTTCTCCTGAATATTTTTTTTTCATATTACATTGGATCCCTGAGGTTGTCTCAAATGGCATTAGACTTTAATGTTAATGCAACTCAATCGCACATGGTAAATAGAGTTTGTAAGTGTATCTGGAACATAAGCACACCTTGTTTATGAGGATATGTAGTCAAGGACCTTTCAGTATAGAAAGCACAGACAAGAAACGAGGGAAGAAATTAGGTATACATACACATACACAAGCTTTCATGAGCAGGATTTAGTGGAGACATTAACAAAGACCAGAACTCTTAAGTTTCTGACTGATGGGCCATTGAATGTATCACTGTAATCTCTTAACAGTTCAACCAGAATTTAATAATTCATTAGAATGCGGGGAAGAAGACTATCTTGAACCCCATGGAAATTAGAAATTTACTGTGGAGTATTTGAGGAAATTTGTAAGATTATGTAAATCTTGAGATTTTTAAATGGTATTTGGAGACTGCAAAACTTTTTTGTGGGATGCTTAGGGCTAAAGGCATGTAAAGGGAGGGATTATGGTGGATTAAGGAGAAAAAAGTGTAGGAAAATGGAGAGGGTTAAGCCTCTTTTACTAATCCTTGCACCTAACCACCGCAAACTGTCCCCTATATTTTTTAAACTCTGTTCCTGATTATTCAGTGTTTAAGTGTGTCCTCTGTCCAGAGTGTGAGCACGTGTGTGACGACTAGTGAACATTAGTATGGACTGCCTGGTGAGAAGGATGAGGTCAGGGACCAACAACTGGAAAAAGGGCCATCGGTCACAGGGGAGCAGCACCTGGAGGGAATGGGACTGGGGGGCCAACTCCTGGGCCAAGACCTGGAAGGCTGTGGGAGCACGTGCATGTGTATGGAGGGAGGTCTGTGTCACTCCTAGCAAACTCCTGTTCCCAGCTCAACTGGAGAACTAGGATTGGTTGCCTGTGGTGTTCATGTCTGTTTCAGTGCAGTTGGTGTTCCTGTGTGTGCCAATAAAGACACTTGTCTCTGCCTATGTTAGTCTGTGTAACCAGCTGTATGTGTGTATGCACACATTGGCATTTCAGAATACATGCTTAGTCTTGCTGTCAGCTGGACAGACAAATGGGAGCAACAAGAGAAATACCTTGGATCTTAGAGACTTCTAGATTGTGCTTCCCTGTAAAGAGATTGGAGAACTATTCAGCCTTTTCAAGTAGATACCTCCTTCTCTTCGTATAGCTCCACACACCCCAACCCCCCTGACTTGCTGTAGCTTGTGGATCCAGACACACACATCCATACTTAGTAGCACTGATATAGAAATTACAGGATGGGGTCGTGTTTTATGCATAGGATAAACCTAGACAATCCAAGGAATCTGTTCTGGATTTTATAAATTCTTAATTTAATAATTATATGAGCAAAGCCATTCATCTGCTTTGAGCATCCTATTTATTCTCCTAGATTGTGTGACAATAAATTGGCTAAAAATCACACACTAAATTTTGGAAACAAGTTTAGGTTGCGTATCTTCTGAGTTAATGCATATAGATTTAGCTTTGGGATTGATAAATGCAAATGGTTTAATTTTTTTATCATAGTTTTACATAGGAGACAGTGTTGATCTGAAATGAAAAGAGAGCTCTTAAGAGAAAAATGTGATATATACAGAATGAGGCTGAAATTCAGGCCATATTTGTTGCACTTACTGCGCTCCAAATTAATTTTGACCCTTTTTATGAATGCAAATACTGCAAAGCAAAATCAGAAATTCTAAAGAAAATTTTATGGTAATAATCCAAAATAATGGAATTCCAGTGAATCATGGCTGAGCTTCACTGAGTATTGTTCAAACAACAAACTCAAGTTTTAACTCAAGGGAATGTTTCAATCAATTTTCCAGATTGCAATGACATTTCTAAGCAAAACCCCAAGGTATATCCGAGTAGTAGCTGTACAATTTAGTTTTCTTCAGAAAATATTCTAATCATATTAATATATGCTGCGTGACAGATTGTGTCTTCTCCAGAGAAGAATTTTAAAAGATATGTTCAAGTAGATTCCTTCTTATTCTGCCTCACATGCCCCTTTCTTTATAAAGGGAATATTTAAAATCTGAAATGAAGACAGGAAGATATAATGTTCTAATGTCACTTCTCAATATTACAATCCAGGCTGTTGGGGGATATATAAATTAACTGTTCTATTAGTAAATGGTTTAAAATATACTACTGATACTCCACTATATATTGAATTGCATGCTAACCACAGACAAAATATAATAATTATTACTAGAAATATTAACTATATTTAAAGTGCATGTTCCATTCCCTAGTTAACAAATTTAAAAAAAAAAAAATCATATAAAGTTTTAACACCATTAAAGAATTGTAATGCTGTCCCACATGAACACAAATGAAAATTCATTGCAGAATTCTAGAAGTTTAGATACACTTGAACAGTAAAATTAAAAAATATATATTTATATTGCAGATTATGTTATTTAAGACAGCATATACAAACACAGAAACTGTTTTTCTTAGCAATGCAACATATTGAGATGTAAAATATAAACCTTAACTAAACATATGCTTTTAATTGCCTGCTATTATGTAATAGCTGTATAAAGTTGCAATGTAAAGATGTGTGTTTAGAAAAAATACCCCACCGCATTCGGGAGCTGCAAGTTACATATGTTTTCTTGTCAGTCTGACATTAAACCATCTAACTTTGTCAAAAAAAAAAAAAAAAGAGTGAAGAGAACTTTAATTATTTTTCAAAAATCCTATCACTAGTTAATGGCCAGTAGAAGGTACTCCTTGAGATTCTGAAATTATATTAGACACAAAATAGACCAGAAAATGAGATTTGCAGAACAAAGTTTTTTTCCTTCTCTTTAACTCATTTATGTGTATGGGATTAATTTTCCCAAATGGTAACTCTCTGAAAATTAGTCACTCAGTCTCCCAGTGGACAATTCATCTGGGGACTATATAAACCACCTGGACATTTGATGATAAAGATAAATAGATACCTTCAGACGATGGTTCATTCCATGTGCTTTAGATACCTTTTCAGCCTGAGATGACTCATTCCCTGAAGATATATGTGTTTGTCCATTAAATACAGAAGTGGCCTAATGAACTAGCTTACTCATACATAGAACTTTAGTGTTGGAAGTTTAAAGTTAAATTAAGTAAGCCTGTGACTTATTGTCATAAAAGGAGAGCTGTCTTCCTCATGCAGTACTACAGGAAGAGCTTAAAGTATTAATATCATTTTGCCAACAAGAACAAAATATGAGAAGTTCATACAATATTTCCTATTTCCTACTCACAGCAAATGCTCACTCTTCAGTTGTTTCCAGCAGATCTTTGAGCAGCATGAGTCAAAATGCCCAAGTCAAATTACAACATAGTATTCATATTTAATAATGCCTTTCCTTAATAACATTTCCATAAAATAATATAAACTTTATTGACACAAACAAGAACATACCTGTATCAATATGTGTGTGTGTGTATGTGTAAGTATCAGCATATACGTGCCTATAAATGTGTATGTTTATACTATTACTCTCTTTCCCTGTATAATATTATTTCTGTTTTTTTTTTTCTTGGGATTCTCATTATATATAAAGGTTATTTCAATAGCCTTACATAAAATGTAATAATATTGGGAATTTTAGTTTTTATTTATCCTAACTTTTACGTACTTCTATAGCTGAGAGTTCAAGAAAAAAGATAAATCACAAAAAAACCTACTTAATTTTCTAAAAAAAATAAATAAAAATAAAGTACTTTCCTACATAATCCTATTTTTAATTTAAAAAAAAATGGAAGTGTTAATAAAATGTCTTTCAAGAATTCTGAAAAATATGGCTTAATCTGGGTTTATGTTTACTGTAGAATTTACTTAATTTTCAGTCGCATATTACTCCACAAAGCTAAATTCCATCTGCTACTTCTCTTCAAGGCCCAGATTATAAAGCTTGGGCTGGTTACCCAACGGTTTTTCAGACAGGGTGCAAACCAAATGACTACAGGGCTAACAGTTTTCTTACACTTTATACAAGTCTTTCTTGCTTATCTAGATGAACAGTTATTCTCCTTTGCAAAAGATCCACAGTACCTACTTTCCTGCAACTCTAAAAGCCTTGTATCAATACCTAGAGATAACAAGGGTAAATGTAGTATTGGATGTAGGCTCTGTAATTTCAGAATGCTTTTTCACTGTGGGTACTTAGAAGCAAATTATATTGACACAATGGCTTCAATTGGTAGTAAAAAGAGACTGTGGAATAGCTGGAGCAATAATTTTGAGAGATACAATTTGCCACTTTAACACTTCAAGGAGTTTTAAATGGGACATCCAGTCAGAGTGACTTAACATCTAGATGAGGAACTATCTTACTATTTATACAAAATAGAAAAAGGGGATCCACAGATCAGCATAATTCTCTGTGAAGGAAGTCTTATTTTTATGTTATCAATAACTCTTTCTTAGAGGAATATATCATTGATGTAACTTTGTCACATTTTTCATGACCTCACAGAGAAATATGATAAAATTCATAATTGAACTTGCCTTCCTTCTTCTCCCTTTCGTTCCTTTTTTTGTATTCTTTCCAGTGTTACAGATGCAATTCTCCTTTTTGTGTTCATATCGCCTCACCCTATTTATATTCAATTTCTCTTATGACACCTATCTCTATTTCTCTCCTTCCCTTAACATTAAATTCTTACGCTTCTCTAGCTCTTTCCATTCATAATACAGGTGTACTATGTAGTCATTCCCATATTTAAAATACAATACTAACAAAAATCTAAAAGTTTGACCATCTCTTCTCATTTAGTCCCCAAACCTTTCACCTTAAAGCAAGTAGGACACACTATTTCAAGGAAATTTTGCTAGCTGGAATTCCCAACTTCCATTTGTGTCCTAAGCATTTTCTAACCTCTTCTTATTCCTTTGAAATAACTCTTACTNCTCCTTCAACAAATAGCCATCCTTTTCTTAAAACTCTCGTGTCCCTCAGCTTCTGGATCAGTCATTCTATAATTCTTTCTTACCTCTCTAAATGTTCTCTTATTGGGTTCCATTTTTTTTTCTTGCTACATTTATACCTAAACTATATTATTTATTCAATCTCTATATGCATATAAAACTGCTGCATATATATGCTGTCACCCTGAAAAATTGTCTTGGTAAGCTGAAACAGTTTCTTTTCTTCAAAATAATAGGACTTTTCTTTCTGACATAGTCGTAATGTAAAATTTAACCATAATGAGCAATCTTTTAAACAGCTCCTCTCTCATTAATTTCATTCCTTTTTTATGCCATAATATGAATAACATCTTCACTTCAGTCTTCACTTCAGATTCTTCTATTGATACCAAGTCTAAATATCAATGATTACTTCCTGCTAATGTCTCTCTAAGATAAGGCATTTCCTCCTCAAGACAGAAAAAACATTCATCCTCTTTCACCTGTACAAATTAATGTGCAACATAAAACAAAGTAACATCCAACTATCTGTTACTTGGAGTATAAACTTTTAGAGACTTTCTGTTCTGTGGCAAGCAGAAAGGGCCTAGTCCACATCTGGAATTCTACAAATTACTATAATAAAAATAAACAAACCCAAAAATCAGCAATCTTAGTTCATTGCTGCTAACTTAGATATACACGTGTAGCACAGAAAGGTCGAAAAGAGAAATGGATTTATTTACCTTTTCCATGGGTAACATCCACAGTCCATGTACAATTCAGTGAATTTGGATATAGATCAGGATAACCAGGGGATAAAATCGTTCCACTAGGTCCTCTAACATCTCCACCACATAAAGCTAGAAATAATGAACAAAATAATAAATATAAAACTTACAGATGACAGAAAATATAAGAAAATAATTTTTAAAAAACTTATGGCTTTAAAATTGCTTAAAAATTGTTGTTCAAATGATTCAGTAATTCCACATGTAACCTCAGCCCATTTTTACACAATATGAAAAGAAATACAATCAATGAATAATTAACACACTTTGTTATAGGTACTAAGAAAATGAAAAGTGAGTTTCCTTAGCTGGTTTTTCACATTTTCGTGAGATACTGTGAAAGTCACAAGATGAAGGCAGAAGAAGATACGGAGCCCAACAATATCACTTTAGCCAGAAGCTAAGGCTGGAGAGTTAAAATGACACAGAGTGGGTATCGCTATTGAAGAATTACTTACTGAAAATATTACTGCAGGGAAGCATGACATCCTTTCTTGTATCTAATTATTGGATATGCATCTATATCTATAATGCAAGTGATAATGATAATGACAATTGCCAATATAAGAAAAAGTCTTTCTATAGTATCAATAGTGACTTTGTAAAAGTAATCAGTAATTGAGCAATATAAAAATTAAACTGCAGCTTGAATTAATACAAAACACACAAATAAAATCTTACAACAGCGGCGTAAATATCTTCACAATTCACCATTACATTCTAATGGTGAATTTTCCATTCCAGAGCTTTTGAAATATTAAATAGAGTAACTTTTAGTAGTGAAGAGGCTCTTAGAGCTTAGAATTATCTTTTATCAATAACAGTGATTAAAACTCAGTACCAAGCAAAGTTATTACATCATAGTTCTCTGAATACACATTATCTCAGAAGGGCATACATTATAGAGTAAATGAATATTTCTACAGGGTGTTTTTGCTTCAAGATTAAAAAGATCTATTCCTTTTATTTTTCTTAGCCTAATTATATGCATTAGAAATGTTCCAGAACACAAAAAAACAGTAAACCATGTTACTGCCACCAGATTTAAGTAGAATAATATAGACTAGTTTAGGAAAGGTTATTGCAGTTCTTAATGAGCAGCTCTTCCAAAGTAATTAACACAAACTCTCCCTTTTCAGCCTTTAGTAGTTGAGTTCTCAACCACTGTTTTTTCAGAATTTTTATTGGTATCAACCATAGTTTCTCTGAGCCTGCACCTTAACCTAAGCCAGCATTCAGCACTCCCATTTTTAATAAGAGGGTTTTCTTCTTAGCAGACACTGAAACTGTTGAAAGGCAGTTTGGGAGATAGGTATACAGCAGTTACTTGCCTCCAATTCCAGTCGATACAACTATCAGTCCCTCTTTCCTTTCTTGTATAAGGTGTTGCTCGCCTACTACTTGTGTCTGTGCTTCCCAGCCTGTGCCACTCCAGCGAGGGTGAGGGAAGGACGTTATCCCAGGCTGGAGGAGCAATACCTGTTTCTGAGAGATGCTGGCCCACCTGCACCAGCTGGTTTAACCTGCTCCTACTGCTCCTGTGACACCAGTCAGCAGCAGCTACCGACATAGTACTCTACAGTACGGATTGTAAAGGTGGGAGAAATTTGGCCTTTCAGTATATGAACAGTCCTCAAACATCTTCATACTTCTTCAGGAGAAAGGTGTTGTGAGTAATTTGTTGCATCATGCCGTTTATTCTACTATAACTTAATATTTATTCTGCTTGTGACAATTTCTGCTATACATTGATGGGATGAATCATGAAAGTTGTACCTATCGTTACTTTTGCTACTAATGCTATTTATTTGAGAATGAATATGCTGACCAGCCATGATTTTCTGCTTGTAGAAGTACATTCAAAACTGATTTAAGGACAAGCCATATAGCGAGTTGAAAGAATATACAGAATGTATCTTCTGTCTTACCCTGTACCCAAGCAGACATTTTTCTCAAGGAAATACATGCATTTTTTTAGACACTTCAGTAGCACTGTGGAATGTTTTCATAAAGGTCAATAATTTTTCATAACGAAGTTACTGCATTACATGTCATCACTATCTTTAGGGCCCTGAATAAAAAGAAGCGTACATTTAACTACAGTTTTCTTATAAAGCAGAAATTGAACTTCATCTTATATCCTAGGATGAAGATCACCCTATTTTGCCTAGCTTAATTTGTTTGGTTGTTCTAACTAACCACACTTCTGTTTTAAACTTGCATATTTGTTTGGGTAACCTCATGATTTCTGTGTGTGTATTATTTATTCTGCCAACCTTCTAGCCTTTTTAGCCTAGTTGTAAGCTGGAAATTTGCAGATCCAGTACCATAGGCTGAAATAGGATGTTCTAGGACCACAATTGCCCAATCTCACAATTGTTGCCACAGGGGAATAACATCCCAGCATGCTAATTTTCTTCCTCACTTCTCTGATGAAGAAACAATGAAGATAACCACTGTCCACTTATCACCTGATCTTGTTTTATTTAGACCATAGTGAAACAGAACAGGGCTATGACAGCATGTTATTGGAGCTTCTGATGGTAATTACCTACTTTGTCCATACCTTAGATCAGCCCTATTAAATAAGCAATCAGTTTTTATAATCACGGGAAACAGCCCAAACAAATAATGTATTTTACAGTGGGTGTTTGGAAAACCTTTCAGGAATGCAAATGGTGAGAAAACATGTATGGCATGCCATTAGGCACTTCGTGTAATTCTATGAAGGCTAGCAGATGGCAAAAAAAGGCATCAAGGGACCAGCATTTTACAAAACAAAGCCAAGTTGACAGATCTGAAATATAAAATGTGCACTGGCCCTGATAAGATGGCAAACAGCCCAAGCATGTGGTATCACTACTAGTATCTGACTCTTTCAGAGTGTAAAGGAAAACAGAAACACATGAAAATAAAAACAGCAGAAGATAAACTCCACACATTTTCCAAAATTCTACAAGAAGCCTTTCTTTCACTTTACATGATTATACAGAGATGGAGGCTAGAAGAGACTAAAAGAAGGATGAATACATAAGCAAATAAATGAAGTGCTATTTTGGTGTTCTAGCGTGGAAAATGGAATTTTGTGTTGCTAACACGCTAACAATAATTTCTTTGCCATGCAAGCAGAGAAGCTGAATGAAGACATGCCAAAATTTTTCCCCTCCTATGTTTTCAGAATAGTGAGAAACAAAATAATAAAAAAAAAGAAAACAAAATATAGAAGTGACTAAATGAAATACAGATAGGTACCTGCATGTATAGTATAAAATACCTCTACAGCACTGTGGTGATCAGAAATTATGTGACAATTTAAGAAACAAGTTTTGGATAATTGTGAATGAAGATTAAAATTTAATTATGGAGTTCAGTGGCTAAGCCAGTTGTTTAGGTGAAATAAATTCTAACAGGGTTGGCCTGATTACTTACACTTTATTTTGTTGTAAATTATCACAACTGCATTTATTTTGCTCAGTAACATGATCAGTCATAAGGAAGAGTGACAGCAAGCAAGCCTAGCTTGGAAAATGACCCTATACAGTTTTAAAATAATTTTTGGCCCAAAAAATTTATAACCTTTATTCAGGCTACTCTTAAATTTCTCAGCAGGAGACATGCAGGCCATGCTGCTTCTCTGAAATAAATGTGTAGTTGTAATGAAAGCACTGGACTTGTGTCATTCATAAATTATCAAGTTCCATTTCAGGCCATATTTCATGCTACTATAAAACTGTTATAGAAAATCAATCTTCCAATACTAGAAATAGTCTCATAATTTCTATCTTAAATTTATTCATGGTCCATTTTTACCCATTTGTTTTTCTGCTAAATTGTCTTGTTCTTTTCCCTCTTGGGGCCTCACTTTGGAAAGCTGATAAAGCACATTGGTATCTCTGACTTTGATCAGTTAAAAGAGACAGGTTTTCTTAATCTACTTCTGTAGATTAAGACAACTATGACCACTGAATGAACAATTGCAAGTACTCACTTGTTTTTCTTGTCACAGCAGCCACGCTACACAAAGATATCGATTGGACACTTTACATTAGATTGTGACATTTTGTTCATAGATATTTGTTTCCATTTTTTTCACATCCTCTGTTCTATGTTTAACATGTTTATATTTTACTGGACAAGTCACTCTATAATGTCTTCCTGTAGAGGTCAGCCTTTATAGCTAGCTTAACACTTGTTCACAGAAAAGCTTCTTACCTCTTAAATTTTACTTTTTTATACCACTAGTTATGTTCCCTGTCATGTGAGGTCTTTGAAC
Source organism: Stercorarius parasiticus (assembly GCA_013396915.1). Classification (NCBI taxonomy): domain Eukaryota; kingdom Metazoa; phylum Chordata; class Aves; order Charadriiformes; family Stercorariidae; genus Stercorarius; species Stercorarius parasiticus. The sequence goes on along the minus strand of VWZL01005292.1, from coordinate 89,600 downwards.
AAGGTTTATACCTATTTAAAACTAATTTATTTTGCAGTAACACAAGTTAGTCTCAGTGTATAGCACTGAGTGTATAGCACTGAGTGTACAGCAATAATATGAAGTTATCAAGAAAACTGGATGCGAGAAGAAGGGGGCCACCATATCCAAGAAGGACGGAAAGCTATCAAGAGAATGTATTTGTTATTTCAGCAAAGCAAGAGAAAATAAGGTAGATCTATACAAATACATGCATCTGTATATTTCTACTTCTAGTGTTCACTAGCAATGCAGTAAATAAAGCCATATCATCCCTTTTTAGCCTGACTGAAGATGGTGATGTCTGGGAAATTAACAACATTTTCCACATTTTCAAATTATATCACCTACCATTTTGATATATAAAGTTTTTTCAAGAGACTAGCCATAGGTCACCAACCAAAACTCGAAAACAGTGATACAATGATGTAAATCAATTTTCTCAAAAAAGAGAAAATACATATAAGAACAGAAGCCTTCAGAAAAAATTTACTTTTTTCAGTAAGTTCAGCTTGCTGTAAGTAGAAATAATTGAAAGCTATTTGTTTTCAAAGGTGATGGGAACACATTTATAATTGCTTAGCGACAATGCTTAGTTTTACAAATGGTTTCAAGAATCATCGAGAAAGACTCATGCTAGTTCAGGAAGAACCACAGAGTGGAAAGAAGATAAATCTATTCACACATAGATGTGTTTGTGTATGTGTATATATAAATCTAAATGCAAGTGTATCTGTGCAAAAACACACAGAGGCCCCACCACATTAATCTGCTAAATTAATTCTAACCTCCAACTAGAAATCTAAGGTGATTTGCATTTGCTGTGTAATTTGATAATAAAAGGGAAATATAAACCTAGTTAACAAATATTGAAACAGTGAATTAGAATTTGAATCTTATATACTGTTCTTCATGGACCAAGAAACTTCAGTATCTGTCTTCCTTAATTAAAGAAGGTGTAATGTGTCTTAAAATGGGATGCAGTCAAGTAATAACAAGTGAATAACAATATGGACATCAAATTATTATAATAAGTTTACGGAAAAGAAAACTTGGACTGAGTTATATCACATAAGAGATGAACTTAATAGAAACTAGCGTAACCTAGATTACTCACAACACAAACATTTTTACCTTCTTATTTAATTTTAAACCAGACCAAGACATGCTATCCATTTCCAATTCTGGCATCTACCCCACTGAATATTTGCAGCAGGTTTTTTAACAGTTATATTTTAATAAAAGTATTGGTTTTAGCTTAGAGATACCTTAACATAAATGACATAACATCTCTGTCATACTTCCTGGATTTGTTCCTCATGGTACTGCACAAGTCATATTTGCTAATTCATTTGGACATCTAGGCATTTTCAATATAAACATTAAATGTTTTCAGTCTTCCTTGAACATTTTTCTTGCTATTTATTAATTTTCTTAAGTAAATGAAGATCAAGTGGAATGACAATATTTATTTTTAATTCAAATAATGAATAAGAATTATTATGTATTAGCACTCAATTTCATGTTATGATGAAGGGAATAAAAAGCACTTTACACTCTTAATAAGGTAACTAACTTCTACATTAATTTTCCTGTCATTTTAAGTGGGATTAATACAATACTTCATATATTGGGTAGAACAGGTTTTCTCACATATATTCAAAGCTTAGAAGTAAAATTCTGTTATAACATACATATAGAAAGGAAATGGTAAGACAAACTTTTGTCTTATTTGTTAAGCACTTGGAGGAGATTACAGTCAAGAAATTAAGGAATGTAGAGATATATAGGTAGGCAATGAATCATATGTAGATGTTAGGTATGAATGGTGTAAATGTAATACAAGTAATATTTTCTAAGCAAAGCTCAAAACCATCTATTTTATCTCTCAAGTATGAATATTTTCTGAAGGCCTGTACATATTCCCATTCGAAAACAGTGCTTTTTATTTATTTGTATGTTTATTTTCCTAGGTAATGTGTCCCACATTTTTGATATATAGACCAAACCACATCTTCAGATGAACTATTTCAAAATAAATAAATGTACACAGTAATACCAACCTTTTTCTCTGGTCTGCATGAATAAAAAAGCTGTTTGCACATTAACCAAACAAGAAAAAAGTGAGAAGTCTAACCCTTGATCAGTGCCACCTCATTTGAAAAGAAATAAAAAAGTATTTTGCCAAGACGGCTATCCAGGACTTGGTTATACCTAACAACACTAAAGTGCTTTTAACAGTATATTTCTAACAGTCTACAGACTGATTCATTTCTTGAAAACAGACTGATGGTTTGATAAAAATCATAGGTTTTACTTTTCATTCTTTGAAGAAGTCTTAATTTTATGGTTGTATAGCTTATTTTAACACAGTGGAGTTGCTGTCTTGAAAACTGTAAAGCAATTCAAGTACTGTGTAAATTCAAGTAGTTTTCACCACAGTGAAAGGATGAGAGTTAATGGATGTAACTGGAAGACAGGAAGCTCTCAGTAGATGTTAAGAATATTTATTATGTGGCCAAACAATGACACAGGTTGATCAGAGAAGAAATGGAGTTTCCCTCCATGGAGATAAAACTCAGTTGTGTAGAATCCTGAGCAACCTGATCTAACATCCAGATTGGACCCGCTTGTTGGGGTATGGGTTTGGACTAGATGACATTCTGAGATTCCTGTCAGCTGTAACTATTCTATGATTATGAAAATATTTTCCTTAAAGATTTATCTTTAAAGAGCAGAATTAGATTCTACTGTCTTCAAAGGTCAGAGAACTCTAAATGTTTATTTTTTTCATAAATGCTTTGCTATACTTCTATATATAATTTGTTCTATGAAGAATTATATTTCTATGAAAAAAAATATTTATTTTCTATAAAAACTTCTATGTTTGCATATATATGTATACACACACACACAGAGAATACGTATGTGCACTGAGGAAGAGTGTACACCTTATCTATGTAGATACACATAAAAATAAAAACTAAGGAAATTATCTATGAAATCCTTTATACATATCAATTATTCAAATATGAATGAATTATACTCCCTCAGGCCAGTCTTTAGGGAAGGAAAAAGTTTGTTTATTTTGAAACCATCATTCCCACAATTGTCAAAATGTTCCTGTAGACAGCCAAGTGTGACTTCCCTGATAATCTTTTTATGATGCTTATTTGTGTAACTTCCAAACACCTCATGAAAAAAATTAGTTTACACTCCTTCAAAGAATTGAATTGCAGTCAACACCATCTTCTACTTTGAGGAGGACCTGGTTATAAGAAGTCTAAATTTTTTTCATCTTCTACATCCTTTGCCTCCTCCAAAACACTTACAGTCATGAGTTGCCATGATCTGTCTGTACAATTATCATGGTCTATCTGCATAGCAGTACATGATGTAATTATCAAAAAGAGGTGCAATTATCAAAAAGAACAATCAATAAAAAACTCTGCTCCTCAGAAACAGTCAGAGTAATATATCGAATGAGCAGGAACACAAGGAACACAGAACACAAGTGACCAATGTGTTTATTAGTGTCACAATTAATACAAACCCATACTCGCAGTTTATGCAAAGAACTGGCCATTTAGCAAATGCCCTTTTTTCCCTTTGGGTGCAAGGACTCTGGGTGCTATTTCAAAACACTCTACCAGAAAGGAAGTTCAGCAATGAAATTAAAATGAGTTCAGCCATTAATTGATTAAATTTACTAGAATAAATGTACTCAATCCTGCCTTTATTCAATGGACAATTGCCATTTAGCAATGTGCTCTGGAGAAAAAAAAAACTCATTTACTTAATTAATTGCATGCTAGTTCAGCATCTTGAGGAAGAAATTTATCACAATATGTAAGTTTATTTCACAGTAGAGCACAGTATTTATAGGGAGTGCGTAATACTCTTTGCTTTAGATGGTTACCATCTAGTGCCTAACACCATAAGAAAACATATCTTATGTCTATGGCCTATTCAGTAAAAATATAGTTCCCTTGGCTGTAAGCTGTGGGAACCCCACAATTCTTCATCCCAACAACCTGACTGAGAAGCAGAATCCTCTAGGAAACAGGCTTGCTGAACTACAGAGTGCCATTTCAGGAAAGTCATTATTCACACCGCTTTCTACCACTGCAGTTTGAGCATCATCATATACTGACATGTTCAACATATTGAAATATAAAAATGAAAGCATTTGCTAATTAAATAAGCTGAAGGCCAAAAGAACCCCTACCATTGTTTAAAGACAGAAATACAGTGGATATTACTATGTTTCCATATGTCAAATCATACATGATTAGTGAGCTTTCTCGGTAGTCTTCATTCAATTTCAGCTTTTTCATTCTAACTGAGTGTACTGAAACACTAAGAACTGCTTTAGAAAAACATACTATCATGCACATTATGTAGCTCATAGAAGTTCAACATTTTTGTTATTTTTGTTAAATACTACTCTAGAATTAAGTGGGTACATTATTTGTGATAACATCTTCATTATCAGAAAAGCGTATACCATGTTCAAAGGAAAAAAATTACTTTGAGAGGAAAACACCTCAAATACACAACTTAATAAATATTACAATATACTTTCTTAATATTAAATGTAATTGGTATCACCCTAACTGGGAAAACAGATTAAAATGAGCAATTCTGATACCAAGAGATAACTGGAACTACTAGATAATTTTTCAAGCAGACTTCTTTAATGATATGGTGGAGACTCCCAAATGAATGATGTTACTTGATACCATTTTTGTCTGATTTAACAATCATACACTTAATCATCAGGTTTAATGTGGCCCTAATCAATTCCTACAGTAATTGAAGAGCGCCAAGTTCTGTTAACAAGCTAGGAACACAGTGATCAACATGAAACGAGAAAATGCATCTTTCGAATCAGGTATAAATAAACTGCATATCATGTTTTGTATGTCAGAACACCTGTGTCCATAGACGGATATCCAAATACAAATAGCTAGTAGTTTGTACAAGCTAGCTAGTGGCTTATAATAAGTGCTTTACAAGCAGATATAGATTAAGCTTGCATGCCTTGAGCTAACTGGCAATCAGTTAGCTCACAGTAACATATATTCAGACGGACATATCTTCAATAATCTGCTGATTTAAAGAATTATATATTCTTCTGTACTTTTTTTACTAAATATCTAATCACACAGAGGTATGTAACATATATTCCCTCAACTATTCTCTTTTTCCTGAAAATGGAGGTTTTACAAGCTCCAACATTTAACTCATTTTGATAACAACAGTTTGGCAAAAGGTGTGTATTTTAACGTACTCTGTATTTTATCTGTTCATCCTTACCATCACAAGTTGGGAGTGAGTGACTCCACCAGTGATTTTTTTCACATAGCAAAGGTTCCTCATGACTCAGTCTGTAACCTGGATCACAACTAAATGAGACAGTGGAACCTATAGAGAAGTCATGTCCATAACGGCGTCCATGCACTGGTATGCCAGGATCCAAGCAAGAGTAAGTATTAACAGTTACACCTAGATTAAAAAAAAATAGCACAAAAAAACCAACAACAAAAAGAGTTAAATAAACAACCTATAGGTTTTTTTTAAATTAATTTAAGTAAATCACTGTGCTGTGAGTGGGAGCGAAGCCTCCATTATCACACATTTTCAGTGAATACTCCTTGAACTATGTTTATTTGTGTTACCGTTATGTTATGGATAATGAATTGCATCCTGTCACTGTTGCAGAGAAAAACAACACATAACTTACAGGATATTTAGCGTGATCCTATCTCAGTAATATTTTGTCCCTGATGCTGATGTTGAAAAGTTTTGATGATGACTCACAACTCTGATTTCCAGCCTTTTTTTCCCCCCCAAACTTTGTTATCGCTTTTTATTTCTTTTGATATTTATCCTTTAATTTTTTACATAGATCAATTATTTACATAAATAATTCTTATACCTAATTTTATTTGATATGTGAGATATTGAGAAGGTAAAGAATAGCAGAAAAAGAAGTTAAGAGAAGTTGACTTGATAAAGAGGATTTTAAAGGGTGTTGGAAAATTAAAGCTTTTAGATATTTCCCAGTGAAAATTTTAACTTAATTTTAAAAGAACCACGGAAAAACAAAGAAAGAAAAAACTCTAAGAATATTACTGAAGTTAGCAAATTAGAAGTAGTCAGTGTAAGATTTGTGTTATTCCTTTTATTCCTACACAAAAGCCATAAAATGTCCTTCCTTACACAGAAATTCAGTGTGGAAAGAAATAATTAGCATAGAAAATAAGAACATATAAAAAACTTCAGCTTTCAATAGGCTATCCGAAGAGAAAAATGCTGAACAGAATACCATTAGTCATTATTACTATCCAGAAAAGGGAAATCCTAATTGGGCTGTACTGGATAATGTAAGACAATGAACCAGTAAGTATCAAACAAAAATAATATTAATACTAGATATCTGTATATAAACAGAGGATGTTAAGCACAAAAACAAGTACTGAAAATGGCTTATTTTGTGTAAAAACGGTAAAGGTGTATTTTCAGTGTTCTGTGATAGTATAAATGTAACTTTCATTGTTCACTAATGTAAAGAGAACTGTGGGGTTGGGATCAATTTTAGAAGAAAGGAGGTTTTATAATTAAATTGAAGAATTAATTTATAATGAAATTTCAGATTTCCTTTCCAAATTTATTTAATTGAAACATTTTGATATAAGAATATTTGTAATAAGTGCAGCTTTCCTCTTTTTGCTGTTCACATTCCCAAAGAGTAATTTCTATTTAACTTTATTAATTTAGCCAATCAATTGAAGAATTTAGTGGTCTCTGATGGCAATATTAATCTAATTTTCCTGATCTGCAATGATAGCCATCATTTGAACTTCAAAATGGATGAGAATTTAACAAAATCATTGCTTCTTCAATGTAAAAGTTCATACAAATGGAAGGATGTGGGTGAAGGTAGGAAAGTAAAAGAATTTTGGAATAATAATAGATTTTTTGAAATAAGCAGCCAGAACTTGACATTCACTAGAGTTAAAATTAGCCCAAATTTTATCTGGCAAAAAGTCACCTCTACATATATTGTATTTAATATTGTTATCATTAGTAGTCAGGAAAAGTGAAAATGGCCAAAATTAATGTAAAAAATTAAGCACATCTGAAAATTGTTTGATGATAGTTCTAACAAGTAGGAGTATGAAACAGAAATGGATAGATAGCAATGTGCTCATGACCTTTACTAAGCAAATTAAACTGTGAATACAGAAAAGTATTATTCCATTTATTACAACAAAAGGTATATTTAGAAACACTAAAAGTAAATGACATGGTAATATATCAACTTATATGAATTTTAAGAGTTCATAAAGTATGAAATCTTACGGATACTTTCTTCAGTGTAGTTAATATAATTATAATAAGGGAAATATAATCCTCTATATGTCAGAAGAAATCACATATGCATGTTTTTAGATCCCTAAAAATCCACAGTCAAGCAATTCCATAGCTTGTTTTTCAGCTTATTAGTGTGAACTGCATTTCCCATTACCTTCAGTTAGAGCTGCAGGTGCATCAATCAGGACAGTAATTCATTTATTTGCTTAGATTTTCATAATTTTACTGATCTCATGCAGTTTTACACATACAAAAATATATTGCATAAAAGATAAGAATAACAAGACATAAAAGCAACATCCAGAAGAAAGGCATTTGCTTCCCATTCCCATCTCCTGATTCTTAAAGCATGGAGCAGTACAGCAATGACATTAAATTGTAAGTGAAATTACTAGTCATCCCTTTTGCAGTTTAACATCACTAAATCTTTCTCAGTTTGAGAAATAACAGGAATTTACCAAGGACGACACCTGTGCACCTTTTTATGACTAGGATAAACACTGATGGGAAAATCAAATAATTCAGAATTACTTACTTTCATAGTGAATCTTGAATCCATTGTTAGAACGACTGTTGTCAGTTGTAAAGAGAAGATAAATGAAATTGCTACTGCTAAACAGGAACTGTGGGACCTGTGTACCATTGTAAGATCCCAGGAGTGGTGATAATAGATTTGGTCCATCATGAACTTCCAAAACATCATAATTGAGTTCTGTCTGAAATCTGGAATTGAGGAAACACACAGAGGCACAAATATAAGCAGCAGTGAAAACAAATTCAGTAAGCCCATACAAAGTAAGCCATACTTTAAAACTATGCTCATTTCCTGATCATATTATTTTAATTATTTCTCCACATATATATATTTTACAATATCAATATAATAGTATTAATTTTCCTATATAATTAACACAATAATCAAATTTCAGGTTACTGCCTTAGTAAGATGAGAAATAAGTTTAAACTCCTTGAGCTGGTTTGTATTGCAGAAAACAAGAGCCAGAAACACATGGTTTGTTAGCAAAGATTAATATTACTTGCATATATTATTTTATAGCACAAAATTATTTTTCTTTTTGGAAAAATTAAGTAAATGTAGAGGATATGTTGATGCATTCTTTTATTATATCTATACAATTTGTCACAAATATCATCAAGGTACTTTATATTATCAAATACTTGTACTCTTAACACCTATCCTTAAAATCATTTATAAGCAGGAATAGAATTACTTAAGTCTGCTTTGACACTCTAGTAGCTTTGTGCCAGCTGAAGCTCAGTCCAAACTAGTGGCAGAAGTTATGACAAAAAAAGAAAAAAGAAAATCCTATTTAGAAAGCACTATAAAGCAAAACGCCTGTTTAGAGACAGTACATATGCTGGTTCTGTCAAGGAAAAGCTGAGTGTGACAGCGCTACTAGGTATCTCCTTGTTTGTCTTGTTTTATATGGTATCAGCAACCCCAAACACCTGTTTGGTATTTTGACAGTGGTTTCTCTCTTTCTTTCTATGACAGAACTCACATCAATCATACTGTTTTAATGGACTCTCTGATGGATTATTGAAAAACCCTTTCAGAATTAAATGGAAACAATTAACAGCAGGATCCTAAAAGGATCCCTCAAATATTCCTAATTCTCTCTCTGATTCACTTAGATGCCTAATTCATCTTTGCAAAATCCATTCAAGGAACTGCATGATTAACACCAATGTACTGAGAAACTCTGTATTTCAGCATTCATGTCCCATGAGTTTGAGCCTAAAGATCTGAAGGAGACTGGTGAAAGATGAGAAGTCAAATTAAGCTTCCAAAATATGTGTTTTGTTTTATCCATGTCCCACTCCTATGAAATAATATAGACAAGAGCACAAAAATAAAGTAATAGGGAGTTACAGAAATGAAGCAGGATAAGCCTAGAAGTAGGAGAACTGAAAAATTCTTTTTTCACTCAATCCCACACGAATTCACAATGATATGTTGCTAAAAAGCTACTAGGCAATAACTTGCTTTTTCCATACTTGTTTTTCCCACTAATCCATAAAAAAAATCCGCAACAAACCAGAAACAGTCTTGGAAAGAGATTGCTTAGTCTTGCTCTACTTCCTTAGTTCCTTTATCAAAAACATACTTGAGACATAAAGTGTAAGAAGGCATTGACCTCATAAATGAAAAACAACTAACAGGCCAGTCAAGACATGATGAAATTGAGTCTCCAAAGACATAACAGAAATCCTCTCATAAGTACTTGTTGCTCCAAAACTACATACAACACCACAAATCGCAGGAAATAAGGAGAGGAAAAAAGTAAGTACCCAAGTGAAAAAAAAAGGTGAGGTCAGTTTTTTAGTGAGATAAGCTGAAAGAAATTTGAAGGGGGGGTTATGTACAATGCCTTTGCTTGGTCATTTGTCTCAGAAAAGCGATCAATTTAAATTCAATTTATGATGGTGATGCTTATATCATTTTTTTTCCTTCAATACCTTTCCTCTTGATGCCCAATTTATGTGATATATTTATATATCATCTGGTTATTCCCTTCTGTGAGAAAACAGTAGGGATTTATAGGAAATTGAATAAAAAAATACTTTGTGCTCATGTAAGACCACTCCAACATTCTTTCCTACTTAACTAGTCACTACTCTGAAATTAAATTGCATGGCTTTATTGCTATGTGAGGTCTGTTCTTATGGAGGACTCGCAAAAATTCTTCAAGCAGATAGGAGTGAAACTTTAACACAGGAGCTGACAAACACTTTTTAATCTAATTTGAACTGATAAAGCTGCTTTAATATTTACAACGTGCATCTTTGTTTCTAAGAGACACCCTATCAACTCAATGCAGTGTCAGGATGAGTAGAACATCCTGCTGCACAGTATATACTCATTAGTCAAATGTGACTAGTACTCCAATCAGTAGTTTGCTGATTAACATCCCTAGCATTTAAATACTCATAATTAGGCTTCATGATAAACACTTCATTACAATGAAGAATGGCACTTGCATTTCTCACTTCTATCATTTCAATTTAGCCTAAAAATCTACTGATTTATAACAAAAATCTATCAGATAATCTATCATAGCTATGCGTATGCAACAGGAATAAACTCTTTAAAGTATACATGCATGTCCATAAAAGAAAATATGGAAAAGTTATTATGAAGCCTCTGAAAGCACAAAAATTAATAGTTATTATTTTTCACTTTGCCTATAAATCTCTTTCTTTTCAACCGTGTCTCTGGCTCCATGGCACAGGAACCCTTTAACATACAGTCATAGAATGCACATATGCAATGTCATAAGAGAGAAGCCATAGGAAGATGGGGGACTAAAAGGAAATAAATTACTGTGCAATGTTAACGTGTCACTCTGCAGGAAATGTGCCTTAGTAAGAACTGTTCCCTTCCTCTTAGAAAAATGAAAAAGAAAGGATGTAAAGATTCTAGACATGTACTATACATGTTTTACCCTGACTGAGAAATTAAAAATCCTTCAAATAACTACACACACTCTGGAAGTCTTAGTATTTGCACCAAGAAAGGTTAGAAGAAATATTTCTGTTTTTCAGGACAAAGGTGAAATGTAAAGAATTGGGCAAAATATGAGTTTGTCTTTTTTAATCATAAAATCATAAAATGGTTTGGGTTGGAAGGGATCTTAAGGATCATCTAGTTCCAATCCCCTGCCACAGGAAGGGACACCTTCCACTCCTTATCATATAGGAAAGCCATTTGGCTGTAGTTTTAAAAGTGTATATTTCAACAAATGAGAAAGTCCAGCTGAAGATTTGTAAGCAGAAGGAGCAGAACATGGACAGTCAGACTAGAATGAGTCCTTAAAAAGAAGCTAAAGTATAAATGCCTCAGAATGTAAATTTAAATTATGTGAAAAAAATAGTCTAAGTAAAAAACCCTACCACTATTAGTTTACAAAATGTTTTCTTTCAGTACACTATACATTACTTGGTTTATGTAATAACTTTTTCTTTGCATCCCAACATGTAATTATTTATCTGAGTGCATTTGTGTGAACATACATAGACGTATTTTCACATGTACTCCTGAACAGAAACACATAAGCATACACACACCTACATGTAAGTAGAGTGTCTCCGGCTTGCTGTATCTGAGCAATATGCATATCAGTCCAATTTATGGCAAGCAAGAGTGTCAAAAATGAGCAGCAATGGAAAAAGAAGTGTCATCATAATGAGATTAGCTTATAAAGAGGATAGGAGCTCACTCTGTGATCTGAAGAGATCACGTCTTGTTCTTATTGCTCTTACCTACAAGAGTAGTAGAGGTTTTGCAATTTTATGACAAGGCCTTAATGCATTACAAACCAGAACTGTACACAAGAGACTGTCAGATTTAATGAAACTCAGGTGCAAAGTAAGAAAATCCAGCTGGCTTAGAATTTTGCAAATAAAAATGTAAATGCTTTTCACTTTGAAACAACTATCCACAACAAATGTGTAATTGAAAATGAAATGCTGAATTAAAAATAAATTATTTGAAATTGTATTTTTCTTCTAAAAAAATTGAGTTAACGAAAGTTACAGAATTTTTATTTCATTTTGATTTACACTACAGTAAAGAAAACCAATAATTTTCTTTTAATTTTGAAGTAATATGAGTTTGATTAATTTCTGCAAGAAGGAGTTATTCACTTCTCTTTTTTATTTTAATTATCAAAAATTTGGTAAATCTTCATTTTAAGATGATGTACAGCACTAGTTATTTTGGAGGACTACATTTCATTAGATGTTAAGGATAGGAAATACCTTTGAAGTGTCCATAATACCTGTCCTTTGATTGTACATAATGTCATGTGAACACTTTTTTATAGTGTAAGCTACAGTATTAGAAAAAAGTTTTAAACAATTTTATCACAATAAGAAATTTTGCTAAGAGAACCTGGTCTTTTTCATATCCTGCTGAAAACAACTTTCGAATTATATTAAAATGAAGCCATATCTTCTCTTTTAAGTTGAGTGTGACTAGTAGTCAAAATATGCTGCATAAATAGGACCTGAAAAGTACTTGCATGATATTTGTGTGCTATAACTTTGATCATCAAAGGCCCCTTTTTCCTGGATCATCATTTAACTTTATTAATAGTTACAATTAAAAAGAATCTAAAATATCCTTGAAAATATGTAGAATGTAGCATTTTTTTAGTTATATTTTCTGTTTTGCTTTCTCATAAAGAGCTTAAATGAGATGCCCTTGCTACGATAAGAAATTATAGGTCCTCAGCATATTTAAGTCCTTGGAATAAGGAAAGGACCTAAGTAACAGGTAGTAATGTAGGAAAAGTAGAATGCTGCAGTAATTTGGGGAAACTGGAGTTCCATCCTGAAAGCATAGAGTCCTTTCACAACAACAGATCAGCTGATTTGATGATTAAATATTCACCATGGATAAAAATATGAATGCATTTAATTCAGTTTTCACAGTTGATTCAGATTTCCAGAGTTGAAGATTTCACAGGTTAGAGAGAAAAAAAAATAAATTCATAAGTATAATTCATCATAGCAACACGGTTATGAGCAAATGTAACATTCTAACCTTTAAAAACAGACAATATTTTTAACTAGTCCAGACAGGCTTAAATATATGCAAGAAGGTAGGTATTTCAAGTGCTTTTCAGTGCATCAAAGTAGAAATTACACTGAAGATAAAATGTATGCTCTGAAGGCACTAAGGTGTTTTTGAAAATCCTACCTGATAATACAATTGTTTATTTTAGAGATAGTGCAAATTAATGCTATGACAAAGCTAATAAACTTCTGCTTCTGTGTAAAAAATGGAAAATATTAATTAAGAAAAACATTAGCCAAGACCTTTCAAATGTAATTTTGATAGAGTGTCCTGGTTCAGCTTCTATCACCCACTCACAATTCAAGGAATCTTTATAATACCCTGGCCAGCCTGGAGAGAGGATTACTCCACTGGGAGATGAAAAATGCCCACCACATGGAGCTAAAAATGAAACAAAGGGAAAGGTACAACACAGAGTTATTATATGTAATTCAAAATTATCACTTTCAGTATAAGACATCTATAATGAACAAATTAAAAAAATCCAGTTGCAGGAAGATACAACAAAGCTTTGCAGCTGACAGTCTCTGTGGGGTTAAGAATCAGATGGAGACAACTGAATCAAAACGTTAAAAAGATAAAATAAACTGTTCAATAAGTTCTGACAAAGCTTTTTATACTGCATTCTTAAAGGTACAATCTGTTTTCCTGTACTAAAGTACATAACAACAAAATGTAATGTTTCAAAAGTGTCATTACTTTTGGTTTTAATTGTGAGCAAAGAAGTTTGAAAAACTTGCAAAAGTTTCAGTTGACTATCAAGCTAGAAACTAGTGAATTGTTATCTTAACTTTGGCATGAATCCACTGTCATACTACATATGTTTTGCTTGTCATGTTGGCAGTTCAAATTCCTTATTCATGAAAAATACATACCATTCTCACAAGATTAGTTGATACTTTTGGCATTTGGCAAACATATATTAAATACTGCAATATATATATCTGCAAGCAGAATTACTAGAAATAACGTGTAGCTTTTCTCTCAGAGAGAGTGAGTAAATATAAGCTAGGAAAACTGTATTAAAACATAATTGAAACCAAAGTTTTCGGTAATCATATTTAACGTTTTTCAATGGCTCAATGACACATTAATTACAGGAATAACTTACACAGTTGTAGGTATTACAAAGATGAAGAGCCTTATAACAATTCTTCTTAAATAGTTGAATAGAATCTGGTACAGAATGAGGGAAGTTTCCATTAGCTGATCAGTGTCAAGACAGTTAGTCATAGCACAGAACAGAGATTCTCAGAAGTAATAACCATGTTTGACTGATGTTGAGTTTGGTTATGGAGAGTGCTAGCCTATCCCAAAGATGGTATAATCTCACAGGTGGGAAGAGTAAGAACCGTAAGACCAATACTGATAAAGGACAGATCTTTCAGGTTTAAGTCTTGCAAAAGCTCTGTTCAGGATTTAATTTCGTGCATGAATGCAAACCCATCACATCTGATGGATCTACATGTGTATGTAAAGTCAAGCGCGTGCACCATCAGACTTCTGCGAGATCATCTCCTCAGTGGTATGGAAGGGTGAGGAAAACACTGGGGGAGTGCTTGGTATGTTTTTGTTTATTTGTTTTCAGTACGAGACTGATATTCCCTAAATAGAGACATTAATTCACAGAATTACCTTGAATTATAGACATCTAAGAAATGCAGTAATTCCATCACTAAAAGTATTAACATTTTTAAAATAGGCAACAAATCATAACGTTTTCCTAGCAATTTAAAGTACTCAGGACATCTTATCAATTTAATGCATATTCAGTGTGGTAAATGGAACATATATTGTTCAGCACAAGTGTACACATCCTCAAAAAAACATATCTATGTTTTTTTGACAAAACAGAAAAGCAAATGATCTCTGAGTGTATTCTGCTCTAGAAGAATAAGATATATTTTCCTTGAGTTACAATGTTACATATCAAATAACTAATTTAAATTATTTATTCCTGAGAAAATAAATAATTTTTAAAAAACTTGACTCTAAATTGAACTATTTCATTCACTGTAGTGCTTGCAAATTGTTACCCTTTATAGTCAATCCAGCTACTTCAGTAAAAAGTGTAGCAAGTAGAGGAATTTAGTAAGTTGGGTTTTTAAATTATTATTATTATTTTTATTATTTTAACTAAAATGGATTACCTAGAATCTTAAGTATAGAAGAGAGGTTTAGGAGTAATATTATTAAAAAAGCTTTTTCAAAGTTGCTCTGACTTGCGTCAGTGAGCATTACTTGAGAACTTATGAAGAGACTTAATCAAGCTTTCTTTAATGAAAATACAAGGTGATAAGGACCTAATAAGATATTAAGACCTCTCATAAGGAAAAAGAAAGTTAAGAAAAATATAAGTGTTGATTTTCACTAGACTACCATAACCACATAAAAACGCAAAGCCTTATTTATCATATCGGATTATAATTTAGAACCTGTGAAATGTAAACTATATGTTACTTATTTTCTGAAACAAATATGTTTTCCATGATGGTCAACAAAGCAGCATTGAAAAGACAAAAGCATTACACAGAGCATGTTCTTAAACTGGTGACCACAGTCTCAAATGATGAGCAATCTACAATTTCTTTATTTTCAGGAATTGCTGACTGGTTTATGGAAAATTAAATCCACAGAATGTATTAGCTCTTCAGTTTAAACTTTACATTAAAGCTAATTTTTCTGTCACAAAATCTTTTCAGTCAGACCTATTTTTATGTCCTCTATGTGAGGCTGAGAAGAAAACAAACAACATACATTTCAGTGCCTTACATAAGCAGGCAGAAGCAAAATTCATTGCTTCCCCAAAATATCAGCCATGAAGAAGTAGGTAGCACTTTTTGTGGATAGTGTTAAATCATACAAAGCAGACAGTAAAACTGAACCACTCTCTTCCATTACCATCTGCTGTGTGGTACAGATGTGCACTGATGCAACCTGGATGAGAAGAAAGATATGTTTGTAAAAGAGCTCTCAACAACACAGTATCAAATACTGGATATCCCTTATTGTGGACAAATTCCTAATAAAACTACCCATTTTTCCTGTGTTATGTAAATAGGAATTGAACTAACTGGATAAGCAGATCCTCCAGGTTCAGTTTAAGAATGTTATCAAGCATTAGTCTTATATCTCCTCATTGAGGAAGAGATGATTTTCAGGGGACTCAAAAAATTATTTGCTCTTTTATAGCTATATTTCCACAAAATGTTCTGGCTATATGAATTCCACTTTGGGAGTAAGGGCGCTGTATTCTGGAGAGCAGAACTTTTTAACACTACTGAGATGTAAAAGGTATCAAGGATCAGATTCTAAGCTGCCAACTGCAATAGAAAGTGTTTGGATTGTGTGCCTTGGGGTTGAATGAAGAGACACCAAGATTAAAATAAGGATCTTTGTCATCTTAATCTTCTCTCTTGCAGGTGATATGGATATGTGCCAAGAGCGGGATGTATTTATCTGTACAAATAATTAGAGAAGAACATGAACTTCAGAGTGTGTGTATATATACATATACACATATATATATAAAAAAATGAACTTCAGTAATCAAGTAGGCCACACGGTAACTTATAGACACTAGAAAAGTATAATTTCTCCAGTTCGAAGTATGCTTAAATACTTTGTTGATTCTGATGAATATTGGTGTAAATACATTAGCTTATAGAACTATCAACGCATGTCAGAGTTATTGTTATCATGAGCTTCTTTGCTTAATTGCTAATTAATAATTTGACCTAGCACACATTAGATTTGGTGTGCTTCTCAGGATATGAACCCTCAGGGACTAAACACATTTTCTAAAGGAAAATCTTACAGGGTTGGTTTGTCTGTTTTTTTGTTTGCTGTTTGTTTTTTTTTAATGTATCTCTTAATTTTAATTTTATGATGCTTTTCTAAACAAATTCACAAAATTATCCTGGATTTCACCAAGCCTCAAAGTTCATACACAGCCAACGTAATTAAGCTGGAAATTTTCCCTTGAATTTCGTCTTCTAAAGTGATGGATGAGCTTGCTTTGTTTCTTTGCCAGGCTCACTAAACACATACACATATTTATTTACATCACAGGCATCTATATGTATACAAAGGTTTTTATTTTTCCTTTTTTTTTTATTATTGAATAAAGCATTTTAATAAAGCACTGAAAGTGAGTTATATACTGTATGTATGGATTTTGTAACTACCTGAATGCAGCGCTTACTTATCATTTATTTTTAAACACAAGCAAAAGCTTTTGGCCTATTACCAAAACATTTCAATATTCACTTTCAAAGCAAATGAGATCTGTCAGGAGACCTTCTGAAGATGATGAGAGATGAATGGACTGAAAGCAGTCCTGCAGAGAAGGACTTGGGGATATTGGCAGATGAAAAATTGGACATGAGCCGGCAATGTGTGCTTGCAGCCCAGAAGAAAATCGTATCCTGGGCTGCAAAAAAAGAAGCGTGGCCAGCAGGTCAAGGGAGGTGATTTTTCCCCTCTGCTCTTGTGAGACCCCACCTGGAATACTGCATCCACCTATGGAGTCCCCAGCACAAGAAGGACATGGACCTGTTAGAGCAGCTTAAAAGGGACAAAAAAATGATCAGAGGGATGGAACACCTCTCCTGTGAAGGAAGGCTGAGAGAGTTGAGGATGTTCAGCCTGGAGAAAAGCAAGCTCCAGGGACACCCTATTACGGCCTTTCAATATTTAAAGGGGGCTTACAGGAAAGGCAGAGGAGACTTTTCATCAAGGCCTGTAGTGACAGGACAAGGGATAACAGTTTTAAACAGAAAGAGCGTAGATTTACATTAGATATAAGAAAGACGTTTTTTACGATGAGGGTGGTGAGACACTGAAACAGGTTGCCTAGAGAAGTTGTGGATACCCCATCACTGGAAGTGTTCAACGTCAGGTTGGACAGGGCTCCGAGGAACCTGATTTAGTGAAAGATGTCCCTGCCCATGACAGGGCGGTTGGACTAGATGATCTTTAAAGGTCCCTTCCAGCCCAAACCATTCTATGATTCTATGAGGACATAACACTACTGCTGCAAAGATGGAGTTGTGTAAATCACTGCTGCATGTAGATTTAATACAGACTTGATCCAGTCTCCAGTGAAGACAAGGGATAGCCTTAAACTGATTTCATAATTAATTGCTCAGGGACTTTGTTTACNTATGTCCATGTCTCTTGTGTACTGTACCAAGACTGGACAGAAACACCAGGTGTGGCCTCACCAGTTCTCAGCGTAGGTGGGAAAGATCACGTCCCTCAACTCGCTGGCAATACTTTGNAAAAAAAAAGAAAAAAAAGGACAGGAAGTTAATTCTGCTCCAGGATTGTCTTATTTATGCATTTATCTAAATGAGCACATGATCTGGACCATGATCGTACAGCTTTTGAATACCTCCAAGGAAGGAGACTCCACAACTTCCCTGGGCTACCTATGCCAGTGCTTGATCACCCTCACATATATAACCCTTGTTATACTCCATGAGATTCCTATTAGCCTATTTCTCTAGCCTGTTGAGGTCCCTCTGGATGGCAGCACAAGCCTCTGGCGTATCAGCCACTCCTCCCATTTTGCTGTTGTGGCAAACTTGCTGAGTGGCAAACTCTACCCCACCACCAATATAGTTACCTATGTATTTCATTATCAGAAAACACTCACATTTTTTGATGGCCAGTATCATGTAAGTGTCCATTTAGACAGACAGCAGAAGCATCTTACTCCACAGGAAGAGAAAGCTGCACCTTAAAGTTTCATAACACCACTGTTCCAGTGGATATTGTGCGTACAAGGTTACACAATGAAAATAAATGAGCTAAATTGTAGATCACGAAGTTCGGAAGGTCCTATGGTACTTTTGACTGGCATGTGTCTCTGCTAAATAGTGTGAAATATACAGCATTTTCCCCCAAAGACATGTCTGTTTCTTCAATTTCTGTATTTTTTTCACCTAATACAGTCTGCAAAGCATTTTGGTCGCTCATTTTGACAAAGCAGCATAGTACCTTCCACCGCCTATGTTATTCTGCACCTCTCTATCACAAAAAATAGATTATTTTTGCTCTCTTTGACACACCTTCAAATTGAAGACCATGAATTATCAAGATCATTTGTCCGATCTTCATTTTTCTCAGGACATTACCAAGCTCCTATATTAAAATGATGAACTGTTGTAAAGAGGTATTTTGTATTTTTTTAGGACATAATAGTCCTTCTCCTACTGTGTAGGAAAAAAAGGGTTTCTAAAAGCTATATAAAGTTCAGAATACAGTATATTGCAAACATTTCTAAATATGCAGACTTAATTTTCTTTTTCCTCTTTCATGGTTTTAAAACAGTGTTTCTCACCTTTTACCTTAAAGTTCCTTTTTGACACTACCTTCAGCAAACAGTACCAGTCAAACATTAAGGTATTTAAACTCATATTCACCTCACCAACCAGAAGGTTAACTCTCCAGCATTCGTCTTCCCTACAATTTATTGTATACAACTACTTATACATATTCAAAATACATATGGAGCCTATAAACTACGAAATATATCAACAAGAATATGAATACCAGATGGTCTTATTCTGACCATAGTATACTACCATAGTTGGAATACAGTATTGTTAAACCTATATAAGGCTCCATTTTCTCACAAAATTTACATTAAACTGTTAAATATTATCTTTGGAATGCAAAAAAAGTAACCCTCTTAAAAAAATACTCCTATGAATATTACCTTAAAAATAATGTCCATTGCCTAAATTCAGAGTAACTTCTCTTTGTATTTGGGATCTAACAATAATAGAGTGTTTTGATTTGTTTTTTTTTTTGTTTTTTTTGTTTGTTTGTTTCATTGGTAGGTTTGGGGTTTTTTTTGTAAAAAGAAAATCTTTCTTACCCTTTCTCTGATTACAGTTCTACCTGATGCCTGCAGTGCAAGATTCAATAGAGTTTTTTATTTGTCTTTCACCATCACATGCTGATTTCCTAGACCCAGGAGTCCTTCCCTTCAGAATAGCTGGGTGACTGGGCCTATCTTAAAAAGCCTTGTTTTTTAGAAAATAAAACTCTCCAGTCATCTTGCCAAAGGATTGTTACATTGATTTTCAGCCCCTGTTCTTTCTTGCAGTTCTATTTGATGGTTACCTGGCACATTCATACCCACTGTCAGTGTGTTAAAAACAAAACACTAGAAATATAACATAACTAGAGGTTGTCATCAACCAGAATCTCTTTGTCAAACACATGTCTACGCCAAATACAGAAAGCCAATCTTAGCCTGATCTAAGAATTCTCACAAAGTCATTTCTATTTATTTCTTTGTATAGTAAGGTGCAGGGGTTGCAGCAGGAAACTTCCATATGTGAATATGAAGAAAGCTTTGAGGATGACAGAGCAATCACTGAACATCTTGTAGATTCATAGTTTTTTACCCTTTTTTAAAGAGCTTATAACCCATGCCACAGAACAACAGGATACTAAGCATTACAGGAGTTATGCAGGAAGACCAAGAGCTGCAGCCCAGGTACAACAGCATAATATTACAAGAGATCATAGAAAATCCTCTTTATAGCCCTCACACAGAAAGGATGAAAGGCACAAGGACAGGAATTCTAAATTCAGAAGCATCAGGGAACAGCAAAAGTAGGGCTGCTCCACTAGAGAAGAGAAGCCAGGAGCCAAGGATGATGACAAACACGCATGTAGAGGTAGTGCCTTCACAGACAGAACATCATCCAACTGTACCTGAGCGAGGTGAACAGGACTGGATTGGTGACAGGAAAAGGGTCTGATGACAGTCAAGTGACCATCAGATGGATGCAATTTGACGGGTTAGGTTTGAGGTCAAACCAGGAAGTACAATGAGCAAGTTGAAATCAGCAGAAAATACGCCTGGAGATCATTACCCTTGTGGCATCGCTGGGGCAGGGAAGAACAGCCCCAGGCTCAACTGAAATGGGATCCCGGGCCATGGGAAGGGCTGGGAGAAAGCCCCAGCAGAGACTGATCGTGACTGTCCTGAAAAATGAGTATGGTGGCCCTATCCATCTGCACAACATATATTATTAAGTGATTCTCTCCTATATATTCCAATAGCCGACATTTCTGCAGTGGAAGGAAAACCACACAGCAGTCACATTCAGTGTCTTCTAGTCAGTATGTGGAGTTCCTGCCTTTGACTTGATGTACATGACAATGAAATTACGAGGCCTGTGTAGGGCAAGCAAACTTCACCTTATATGAAATAACTTTGTGTTACAGGCAAATGTGTACACAGTCAATAAAAATTCTGAATGTCCCAATAGACCAAATTGTATTATTAGCTTAAAAATATGTTCATTTGTCTTCAAAATTTATCTTAAATTTTAAAAGTCTATCTAATTCTACAGCTGATAAATACATCTAATTCAAATATACTAGTGTCCCAACATCTAGGATTCCAATATATGTTCCATTTAGAGTCTCAGACCACCTATGGATCAGATTATCCTGTGCATGGACAGACATTTTAAAATATCCCCATTAATTTAAGTTTTTAAGTAACATTGAAAATGCAACCTTGTATTTTATTAGCAACATTATTCAGCTCCATGAACCTTATAATAAAGCATGTGCATTATGTCATCACAGAATCATAGAGTTATAGAATACCAGGTTAGAAGGGACCTCAAGGATCATCTGGTCCAACCTTTCTTGGCAAAAGCACAGTCTAGAGAAAATGGCCCAGCACCCTGTGCAGCTGAATCTTAGAAGTGTCTAATGATGGGGAATCCACCACTTCCTTCAGGAGATTATTTCAATGGCTGATTTTTCTCATTGTGAAAAATCTTCCTCTGGAGTCCAGCCGGAATCTCCCCAGGAGTAACTTCTACCCATTACCCCTCATCTTTACGATGTGACTCCTTGCAAACAGGCAGGCTCCATCTTCTTTGTAGCCACCCTTTAAATACTGGAACATGGTGATAAGGTGTCCCCTTAGCCTTCTTTTCTCAAGGCTGAACAAACCCAATTCTCTCAGCCTTTTCTCAGATGGTAGGCTTCCCAGTCCTTTGATCATCTTGGTGGCCCTCCTTTGGACCCTCTCCAGCCTGTCCACAACTTTTTTGTATAGCAGGCACCAAAACTGAACATTTCATTTCCAGGTGTGGCCTGACCAGCACTGAGTGGAGTGGAATAATGACTTCTCTGTCTCTGCTGGTGATGCCTTTGTTGATGCAACCCAACATCCTATTGGCTTTCTTTGACACTGCAGTATACTGTTCACTCATATTGAGCTTGTTGTCCACGAGGACCCCCATGTCTGTTTCCATGGAGCTGCTCCCCAGCCAGGTGCATCCCAGCCTGTGCTGCACTCCCGGATTATGTTTTCCCAGGTGCAAGACTTTACCCTTGTCCTTGTTGAAGTTCATAAGGTTCTTGTTAGCCCACTCTTCCAGCCTATCCAGGTCTTCCTGTAGGGTGGTTCTCCCTTCCAAAGTGTCCCCTTCCCCACTCAGTTTGGTGTCATCAGAGAACTTTATCAGGGTACACTTGATTCTATCATCCAGATCACTTATGAAGATATTAAACAGTGTTGGGCCCAATATCGATCCTCAGGGGACCCCACTTGTGACAGGTTGCCAGTTTTAAAAGGAGCGATTTACCACCACCCTCTGGGTGCGGCCTGTCAGACAGTTCCTCACCCACTGCACAGATCACTTGTCTGGACCATAACGCATCAGTTTCTTGAGCAGGAGGCTGTGGGGAACCCTGTCTTTGAGAAATACAGGTAGACAATGTCCACCACTCGCCCCACATCAACGAAGCAGGTTACTTTGTCATAGAAGGTGACCAGTTTTGTCAAGCATGATTTGACCTTGGTGAATCCGTGCTGGCTTTTCCCAATCACGTCCTTCATTTGACTTGTGACGGCCCCCAGGAGGATTCATTCCATAACTTTCCCAAGGAATGAAATGAGACTGATGGGCCTCTTCTTGTAGATGGGGGTGTCATTAGCCTTCTTCCAGTCTTCTGGGACGTCCCCTGACCTCCATGGCTTCTCAAAGATTATGGAGAGTGGCCTCACAACATCAGCCATTTCTCTTAACTGGCTATCCCTTGGGTGGATAGCATCAGGCCACATCAATTTGTAGGGGTCAAGCTCCTGTAATAGTTTGCGTAGTACCTCTTCTTTCACTGCTGGTGGGTTTGTGTTTGCATCAACCTGGACTGTTGTTCGCAAGGCCTGGGACCCAACGGTGCTGGTAAAGACAGATGTGAAGAAAGTATTGGGAATCTCTGCCTTTTCTGTGCTGTCAGTGACTAATTTACCTCTCCTGTTTAACAGCAGGCCAACATTTTCCTTCTGTTTTTCCTTGTTGTTTATGTACCTGAAGAACCCTTTTTTGTAGTTTTTGACACATCTGACCAGTTCCAATTCAAGACGAGCTTTTGCTTTTCTAACTGCATCTCTGCACACGCTGGCAATGCCCTTGTAGTTTTCAACAAGTATTCGTCCACTTTTCCATCTCTGGTACGCTTCTCTTTCAGTTTTGAGAAGACTCAGAAGCTCACAAGTAAGCCAAGAGGGTCTCTTACTCTGCCTACTTCCCTTACCTTTAAAGGGGATGAACTGTTTCTGTGCTTCCAGGAGAGCATTCTTGAAAAATTCCCAGCACTCACTATCTTCTTTATCCTCCATGGAAGCTTCCCACAGAATCCCTCCCAGCTGAGCTCTGAGTGAGCTGAAGTTTGTTTTTCTAAAATCTAAAACCTTTGTCTTTGTACTAACCTTCAGCGTGCTTCAGCAGGATCCCAAACTCCACAATATTGTGATCACTGCAGATTATATCATTATTGATTAAATCATATGTTTTTTAAAAAAATTATTACAAGCAAGTGAATTCATTTTTTTTTGCCTTTAGGTTAAAAGATGTAAAATACAGACAATTAATGAAGTAAAGTTTGTATTTTTATATCTATTAGCATAAATAAGTACAAGGAAGTATGCATAACACTGCGTTTTAGAGGTTGTGGTGTATGGAGGTATTTAATTTCTATGCATAGGAAGATCAATTGCTAAGAGAATCTTCCCCAGCCGAGGTGTCACTGTGGATAGAAGAAACATAAGCATAAAACCTCTCAAACTGTTTTAAATACCATAGCCGAAAACCTAAAAAGAGATCAGCATCTTTATTCTAATCTAATATTGTATCAGCAAATGTCACTGAGCACTCAAATGATTTTAACTTGTTCATCTGTCTGAAGTAGGAAGTCAACAGCTGTATTTTGAAGAAAACCTATATGAAGGTGGGTGAAAATAATTTAAAAAAACAACACAAACAAAAAAATCAAACCAAACCAAACCAAGACAAACCAAAACGTAACAAAACAAACAAACAAACAAACCAAAAAAAGCTAACAAACCCAGACTTCTTGACTGCTTAAGAACATTGAAAGCAAAGTTGAACACGAGATTTAAATATTGAAGAACAGAAACCTTCATTGTACTAAAATAAGGTTCAGTGAAAACAGAAGTATTTTCTTATTTCCTTCTTCCCTGCTATTTCTTTCTCCTAGGTATTAACAAGATAAATCATGATATTGATCGGACTGGAATTCAAAAACACAGAGATGAATATTATCGGTGTATTGCTAGCACTGAAGTTCATTGCTTTAAACAGTTTCTCAAATTGAATACATGATTTAAAAAGAAAGGGGGAAAAAAAAAGGCAGTAATGATCCTTTCAAGTATAAAATGTCTTTGGGAAATAGTAGTTCCACCAGTGCCAAATGACAACTATCTGAAAGTATGAACAGTATAAACTATTCCCATTCCAGTCCTAATAAGTTTCTTAGATGAGCCTTCATTATTACCGAGGTTATATAGCAGTGCTTGCATCACTGATGTTTATGACAATTTTATTTCGTGTTTTTCTTCTGTCCTTTTAACAGTTATGAGAAAAATTCACTCCTGCAGACTTGTTTATAGTAAAAGCTCATGCCTCACTAGACTCTTAATAATTATTCAGGACTAGGTTTTACAGGAGCTTAGTGCTATCAATTTTCAAAAAAACTGAACTTCATTTGGTGCCAACTTAAAAGACATTACATCAGATTCTCCTGAATCAGAAATAAATATTATACATACCTCCACACTTAGGAATAGGTCCACTCCACATTACTTTTCCATCCATTAGCATGCAAGTAATTGTTTCGGTTCCTTGTGTTTTAATAAATCCTTCCTCACATATAACAGAAATTGAGCTCCCCAGCTGAAAGTTGTCACCAAAACGCCGAGCGTTGATTGGCACTCCAGGATCAGGGCACTCATTATGTCCAAATGCTTTTCAAAAGAAAAAAAAGGGGGGGTGGGGAATAGAGTGATAACTCTGGCAAGTAAAATGACGTTTTGAGAATTTTATTCTGCTAGTAAGAACAAACTATTTATATGAGGAAACAAAAAGAAACAAAAGTTTGGCCAACAGCAGAAAATGTATACTAGTACAAAAAAAGGCTTAAAAAAAAGTTATACCAGCAAGAATCTTAGTTTGGACATCTAGGCACTGGCAGATATCAGTGATGGCTGAGTTCTCCTTTCCAACAGCCCATCCTATCCAATGTTACAATGGGCCAGAAGCATCCATCAGACAGGAAGGGCAAGCATCTATGGTATAATAACTTTAGTCATGTTTTGTATTTTCAATTCACCGTTACATCCATACTGACCTCAGTGTACCCGATATTGCCATAGTCTATTTTGTTTCCTGTACTAAGAGCCAATGAACAGCTACAAAAGGGGTGATGTTGGTGAAAGAAAGAAAACCTGGAACTTTAACCCATTGTTATATTTAAGGTCAAAGAAATTCCTAGCATGTACAAATTCTTCCAAAATTTGAAATTTATCTATGGGCAAATTAAAAAATTTTAATTTCCCTGCTTATTTCTAGATACTGTAACAAAGATAGTCCATGCCTTTTACTACAGAATACACTTTACACTAGGAGAACAAACAAGCTCATCTTCCTACCAGAAGTGATCAAAGTCATATTTACTGTAATATCATGAAAAGATATTCATTAATTAGTTAATATGTTTTAATGTCTTATTTTTTAAGAATACCGCACATAAATCTTCGATTTTAAAAAAACTTGATTTTTCAGTGAGCATATCACAAGCACAATATCCACCTTCCTCACATGTGATGACTGTAAATTATTTCTTCATAAATATGCCTACATATGGAGACATCAGAAAGGACTATGTCCTAAAAAGATAATATTCAGGTTTTTTTCTGTAGTTTTACTAATGCGTCTGCTAGACAAAACATATCCAAGCTCCCCCACCTTTAAAAAATCTTTAAAAAAGTAATATTTCATTAACTCAGCAGAAAGATTTCTCAGATGTTGCATTACAGAAGTATTTAGAATCATAATAACAGACAAGAGAAAAGCATTCATTTATTGACATTTTGAATTAGGAAATACTACATATATTGGGAATGAAAATAGTGATTGCATTGAATAGTTGTCTACCATTTGAGGATGGCATTTAAAAATGTCACAATCCCATACTATTTCATAGGTGTTACAAAAACTTTTTCAATACTTTATGCAGAGTCATCACTTTTAGTGAGGGCATTGATTGTCTATTTTTCTTACTAACTTCAGATAACACAGAGATAAATTTTCAATATTGTTATCTGTAAATGTAGATAAAGACTGGCACCGGTTTATTAAGGCTGCAACACAATACCTGAAGGGGGCCTACAAGAAAGTTGGGGAGGGGATGTTTGCAAAGGCATATAGCGATAGGATGAGGGGCAATGGTTTTAAACTGGAGCAGGGTAGGTTTAGGTTAGACATTAGGAAGAAGTTCTTTACAATGAGGGTGGTGAGACACTGGAACAGGTTGCCCAGAGAGGTGGTGGAGGCCCCATCCCTGGAGACATTCAAGGCCAGGCTTGATGAGGCTCTGAGCAACCTGATCTAGTTGAAGATGTCCCTGCTTACTGCAGGGGGGTTGGACTAGATGACCTTGAAAGGTCCCTTCCAACCCAACACATTCTATGATTCTATTCTATTTTATGATTTCAGCTCAGGAACTGAGAGTTGTGGCTACTGCTGCTCCTATGGAAGCGATTGTACTGTATAGGATGGTTTGATGGAGAGTGCAAGACAACCCTTCCCAACAACAGCATTCACTCCTAGCCTAGCCTGGCTGCAGTTACATCACTTGATGAGTAAAATTCAGTCTGCCTATACTTCTGAAAATTTTCACGGTGGAGGTGTAATATTATACACATAATATATAGCCAAAGCCTTAAACTGAAAAGAAAAAGAACACAGGGGTATATCCTTAATATTAATATTATACCCATCATCAATAAATCAAGAAACCATGGAAAAGTTCTTTATGAAATATTACATGTAAAGAGGAGATACAGTTTTCCTGGCATTTATACTCATCAACTATCATCATTGTCCTGGTATTTTAAGTGGCATCTGGAAAAAAGCCAGGCAGCATAATCATAGCACAAGGTGATGGTGAAGTACTTTCAATTCTGGTATTAACTCAGAAGGGTGTAAAAACATGCATTTTGCATCCAAAAATGTGAAGGGGAGGAACTGCAGAGATCTCAAGAGATAGGAAGGCAGGAATGAACCTAACCATAACTCATCTGGTCTGCTCTGAAAGGTCCTTGGAAATAGGGACAGAAAGGAGTGGTCCACTGGCGCAATTAATTGTTTTGGTAGATTGCCCTACAAAGAGTTTTAGCTGATAAGCCTAGCAATGGCTTTGGAGTAAATGTTACCATTTCAGTGGAAAATATCAAAGAAGAACCAGAATTTAGGAAAATATCAAATACTAAAGAGATAGTTCATAAAAAACAATTGTGAAAGCTTTTTAAAAGTTATGCAAAAAACTAGTAGGCTATTCAGTACCATTACATGTAAACTTCTGTCTAGGACGTAACAGTTTGAAGAATTCTTCCTTGGGAAGTACTGAGACTGGAAAAGCCTAGCAGGAGGGAGTGCCATGATGGACATACCCTATCACAGCAATAAAATAGACTAAAGCAGTCTTTGGATATAAAAGCAGAATCTGGGATTTTCACTGCCTTGGCCTACTGAGCTGAAATCACTCAAGTAATTACGTTGATGTCAGAGGTCCACAGTTTGACCTTTGACATGTTGCTATGTAGTTCGAAGGATTGTAACTTTTTCTGGATAAAGCACAATTAAACGGTTGTAATGAAAACAGCAAGAAGAAAAGTTGCAAAACTGGCAGAAACAGCAAATCTAAACTTATACAAAAATATTTGTCCAGTACCTCCTACACCCCGATCAGTGAGCAACAGCTCAACGCAGTCCACCAACTAGCACAAATCAAACAATCTGGAAGATGCTATCCACCTTAAAAAACTCATCCACCTCAGCCCGAAAGGAGGTTGGAATGACTCTGGCTTCCAGAATACCTGCTCATGGAGGACCTCCAGGGACACCTGGGACCAAACTCTCACGGCCTGAGCTGACGCACTTCCTCCCAACCACTGACAACCCCTGCTTTTATCAGTGAGGAAAGGGGAGATAGAGATAATCACTCACGACTGTAGTCTTCTTTGCATTAACTCCTTTGTCACAGGCAATAAATAGCCATTCTCTTTCACGTGGGTCCAATTGTTGCAGGATAATTACTGTGTGCATTTTGTCTGTCCTGACCTAACCTAAGAAATCCAGACTGAAGCACAGAGACTTAATTGCTTGTAATTTATGTGACTATATTCAGATACTGTGCCTAGGTCTGATCTCCGTATTTGAACAAAGATGTAGATAAAGTGGGAAGCATTCATAAAGGAGTAACAAATATGATAAAAGGCTCAGACTTTCCCTTGAGTTGAGGAGTTCAATGCGTATAACTTACTAGAGGGAAGACTGAGGGATGATTGAGTTTATAAATACCTTCACAGAGATCGGAAATTTTATTAGGGGCGTGTGGGTTTGGTTTATAAACTGGAAGCAATGAGCTAGGTGTAAGTATGCAGTTCTACAGCAACTTAAATCAATGTAATTTCAGGTTGCTCTGTTCTGCTGTACCCAGTATAGAACTCTCCTGCCTCATTCCCCCCTTTAAATCAACAGTACTGCATAGCCAGATATAAGTAAACCAATACAGGGATCTGACCAAGCTGAAAATCAGAGCTTTTTGAGTTCCTGTTCCTTTGGTTATTGGAACTAGATGATCTTTAAGGTCCCTTCCAACCTAAACCATCTTATGATTCTATGATGCTATGATTTCCGTGGGCATTTCCCAAAATTTTACTCATTAGAAATCTTTGTCAGACTTAATGAAGTAATTCAAAGATAAGACATTTGGAATCTAATTTTTGTTTACTTCCAATAGAAGCTGAATTTATGGTTACTTTTACTGGAATGAGAATAATTATCTGAGACCACATATGTTGCCATAATAAAAATAAATATGGAAGCAAGTATTTTCTGAGGAATACTATTTAAAAATCAGCTTACGGACTAGTAACTCAGTTTTATTCTTCTCCATCCTATATGTAAAAAACACTAATGAAGTTATTTATATTAGTAGCCTACATTCTTTTTAGAAAAGATTTATCATGTTGTACCTTTTCTATGATGTTCTGTTTCTACTCTTGAAGGGGGCAAAAATAGACCGGTATCTTGAAACATATAAGCAGGAGTGCAAGCAGAAAATGGATATTTTTAATTAACTTTGGGTTTATGAATGCCAAGATGGAGCAAAAATGTTATTAATTCCTTGTCATCCTCTTTCTTGGCCTTAAACTATTTACTATGGAAAAATCATTTCTGTATTTTATCAGATTGCAGCTGTCTTTATGGAATAAAGATTAGATACATTTTTCTGGAGTTATTTTTGCTTTTTTAAGTAGATTTTAACTACAGAGTTTAACAAACACATGCACACCTCCATTCTAGTATAAACACACCCATAAAAAGAAATAAAAATATAAATGTGTTAAACTGCTCAAATATAGAAGACACTTCTTTGAAACAATTATTTTCAGAGTGAGTGGGTTTCATTATACAACTGGTAAAAGTCAATATTGCATTGTTACTTCTTTATAAAAATTAAAATTGGACCATTTGGTACTAAAAGTCCATACTTGAAGTGACTGATAATGGAGAGATATCATAATCAGACTACTACATGCCCAAGGAAGTCTGAAAATCTTTTAAAGGACAAGAATTTATTCTGATTAGTGTATTTATATGGAACTGAAATATTAAACCTGAAGTCATGACAGTGTTTGGTGAATTGTATTTCCAAATAAAAACTGAATATAAGGATTATTTCATGCTAATCATCTGCATCTTTAATTTTTACTGTAAATCCTACTTTAACTAATCTATATTTAGTTCTAGTTCTGCAAAATGAGATGACTTGAAAATATCAATTTATACACAGGCCTAATTTTTATTCAAGAAGACTGTCTTAGACTCTCCAATTTATTATTTTTTCTCATCACTAGATTTAGTCTTGACAGTATTAAGCACACCACAGTGAAACCTTAAAGAAGCAAGGAGAACTCTTACAAATGTCAAAAGGACATGAAAAAAAAGAAAACATAGAGCAAATGTTACAACTTCTGTTAAGAAACATGGATTCAATATCTCATTTTCATTATAGCTGATTTTACATTTCAATAGTACTGAATAACCCCAGACTTTCCAATATTTATTTAGGATGCTAAGATACCTAGCTACAGCTCAAAGTTTAGTTTGCAATGATGGCTGGTATCTATAGAAACCAATAAGACACCACTTATGCTTACATGCTTACATTCTACCTTTGTCAGAAATGACCTGGGGATGAAGCAGCTACAATAGGGGGCTGGGAGCTGAAATATATGCCAATATCAGAAAAAGAATGTTTACACAGTAATCTCGTGTCAGCTTATCTCTTTCCTATTAAGACAGCAATGTTCAAGGTAGGTCTTAAGAAATACTTCTCTGAAAGATTGACAACCTAAAACCCAACCAAAGAAAAGAGAGAGAAAAGAAACCACCAAAACAGATGGAGAGCTGAATTATGGTGTAAGAAAAGTAGAGAGCCACAGGGGAATTTAGTCCTTGCAATACTATGAAAATAATATTAATTATTAACATTCCTTGGAAAAAAAAAATTCCTTGGAGTCTAGGTCTCTCAATTACCAAGCTCACTCAGTCTCATTTCCTCTTTGGTTTAATGGATCCTTTTTGCTTTATTCAGAGTAAAACATCTCCAACAATAAGGACTGTTTTTTTCATGCAGCCAAGCATGTAACACATTCTTCTGGGAAGAGGAAATATGGATATACAGCTCTCCTTCAAATCATGCAATTGAAGATTCACTTATATTCCAGGTAAACCTTTGGAATTATCACACTCATAGGTGTTAGGGAAAAAGACAGGAATAAAACCAGTTATTCATGACATCAGACTTCCGGGAATATCAAAATGTCTATCATCTTTTGTGTATTTTGTCCCCCTGTTGGCATGAAAAATTACTCTGCTACTTCACTGTCAGAAAAAAAAAATAAATCCAAATGTGTGAGGTTGGGCAGCTCGGGGTGGAGGATATGATGATCCCCTCAACAGCCACTCTGTTATCCCTACCGTCCTCTACACACAGTAGCAAGCCTGATAATTCAGGCATTTCTTCTCCTTCCAATTTCCTTCCAACTCCCCAAACGGAACAACTTGGTTAAACCCAGTCCTTCTTACTTCACTGCTTGGGTGGCAAAAATTAATTTTTAATTTTGCATATGCTTCCAGGAAAGCCTCACACAATATTTTGCAGTGTTACTCATGCTGTGGTCTTCCATATTGCATCATTGTGTCTGCTCTAGCTGGAAGTATATCCTGCCTGGACTTTGGTGTGGGATAAATGCCAAATCATAGAATCACAGAATGGTTTGGGTTGGAAGGCACCTTAAAGATCGTCTAGTTCCAACCCCCCTGCCATCGGCAGGGAACCCTTCCACTAGACCAGGCTGCTACTGATAATTTAACAGCAATACAACATAGGCAGTTCTTCATATGTCCTTCAGAAGAAATGTAATAATTTTGCCAGCAAAAAGTAAGATTAATGAGTGCTAATGGTATTCAGTACTGGAAAAGATATTTAATGTCACCTTCAATTATTATGCTGTCAGTAAATGTAGTGTCATTTAGTAGCGTAGTGCCACTAGCTCCAGTAAATGTGGAGCTATTTATGTTTTACTTAGTTTCATCCTTTCACCTTCCTCAGAAAGGAAGCAAGTGAAATACACATAACTCCATTTTAATGGGAAATTCTCTGTTTCTGTGTAATAGATAAACTAAATACAAAAGGTGACATAAGATGCTGGTTTCCCTTCCAAAAGCTACAAAGTAGGTACAATTCAGAGCACTCAAGACAGAAGCCCAATATATACAGAAAGAAGCCTTACCTATATACAAGCATACCAAACCAGAGTAACTAACAACAGCATGTAAGTAGTATTTTTAACATTGTTGTGGTATAGCCAGGTACAATATATAAGCATTTTACATAAACGTGAGCAATTTGATAACGAAAAAAACAGACAGGCATTGTTGCACACAGAAGGCATCCAAGTAGAAAAAAATGGCTAAACAAAAGACAAGATAAGCACAAGGGATTGTAAATAGGCCAGACATCCTCCTGAATACACAAGGATGACTGGCAAAACTAGAAAGAACAAGGTAAGTAGAACCAGGAGAACAGGAGGGTTTTTTTTTCGAAGTGGGAAAAAATAGCTTAAAATCATCAGCCATAGGGAAGGTAAAACAGAGAAAAAGAA
Source organism: Stercorarius parasiticus (assembly GCA_013396915.1). Classification (NCBI taxonomy): domain Eukaryota; kingdom Metazoa; phylum Chordata; class Aves; order Charadriiformes; family Stercorariidae; genus Stercorarius; species Stercorarius parasiticus. The sequence goes on along the minus strand of VWZL01005292.1, from coordinate 56,796 downwards.
GAAAAGCCTACTGCGGTTTGACTTCTCTTATCGAAGTTATGCTCCAGCTGCCCCGTTAACCCTGGTGACTAGGAGCTAGCACAGACTGCAGCCATCAGCTCTAGCATATTACACACTTTCATGACTGAACTAGCATATGAGTGTCCAAGAGTAACTGTTTTGTATACGTAATGATGCTTAATGATTAACACTATGTAGGATTTAACCAGCGGCACAAAGTGTGCTGTTAACAAATTTAGTAAACTTCTGTTTCACAATTTGAACCTGGCCTGATTTGTCAGTCTTCTAAACACTCCCATCACAATGATCTCTAATGCTGGAAATATGCATATTTTGAGCCCTAACACTGTATTTGAAAGACAATCTGAACACCTAAATTAGGTATCTGTAGCTATACAGGATTTGTTTGAAGGTGTATTACCATAACCATACCATATGTATTTTGACATACACATCTCCTAAACTGTATGTTGAAAACAAAACACACACATACATAAAACAAAATACTATTACTCACTGTTATAAGTGATGTTAAATCCACGTCCCGACATTGAATGGTCAGCTTGAAATTCCAGACGCAAAATATGACCATTACTGGTAAGATGGGAAGGAACTTCAGCACCAGTAAATGTTCCAATTATGGGGGAATCTGGAGAGTCACCGTCTTTCACTGCAAGGAAGTCAAACTGAGATTCCAAGTCAAAGTCGTTAAAAGAGAGATGGATTCGGCTCCCAGGGTCTGAAATTATTGTCCAGATACAGTTTAAATTATTCCCATATCCCTCTGGATAATCAGGTGAAAGAACTGTTCCCATTGGTGCAGTGAAATTGGAAAGGCAAGGAACTGCCAAAAAAGAGAGAAAGAAATTAGATAACTGAATAAAACATTTCAATAAGGATCTATTTTATTGCTGAGGTTTTTGTAAGAGATCCTTAAACTTGCTGATTACCTGAAGTGAATAATTCAGTATTTGTTATGAACTGTGAAACCAGAAAGAAGGTTCTATTTTATTTTTTTAATCTTTGTGTTCCCTTTCCCTCAATAAAACTACCTCCCCAGCAGAGCCCCCAGGTAATAAAGAACTTCCTTGTTGCACTGTAAGACCACAGCAGTCCTTACAATTTACCCATGTTCAACAATCCTTAATCACTTGGCACCACTTATTTCCTCCTTTAGGGAGCTGTTTAGATGAGCAGACCTCTCACTGAGCACATTAAAGAGGCAGAAAGTCAATAGCGCCCTTATCATTTGTTGTTCACACAGAAGCAGCACAAGAAATTAACTAGCCTCAAAGAGACAACAGAGTAGTTTTGTTGTTATCAGAATAATATTTTATGTTATATCGTTTCAGTTAAGCCCTATTAAATTGAGTTGCAGGGATGAAAGGAACTGATCGCACTTTGAATATATCTGATCTGTACTATTTGGAAAAACTAGTGGAAATGTTAAGAAAGGTGTCGCTACAAGTGCTTATCACAACATTGGTTTTACTTATGCTGTACAGTGTAACTGGAAGAGAGCTATAAATGTCCATGATCATGTAAGTGCTAAAAGATATTCATATATAATACATGGGCAAAAAATGTAAATAATTTAAACCCTTGATTACAATTCAGTAACTTCTAATCTAAGGAAATATATTAACTTGTAAGAATAGCTATAAAAACTGTATCATACTTATGAAATCTACAGAATCCTACAAAAAGGCTAATAATAAAACATCTTATAATCACATAAAGACAACTGCTTTAATAGTTGCTAGTAAAAGAAAAAAAATATTTTAGCAGTTCTAGAACCTGTCGTGAGCATAATCATTAGGTAAACCCACCACTGAACAAAAGTAAATTCATCCTGTCAGCGGAATTAACTGCGTTGTGCTAACTCTGTAATCAATCACACAAATTACCACATATAAGGAAAAACTTATCATAATGTTATGCATTAAAAATAATAAGAAAAAAATCTTTGGTACGTACAAATACAGATTGGTATGTTTGCAGACCACTGGTTGTTTTCTTGGCAAATGATGGATTTCTCTCCAATTAATTCAAATCCAAACTGACACTCAAACCTTAAAACATCACGGTTAGAAAATCCATCCCCTTCTCTGATACCATACAATGGTGTTCCAGGATCCCCACAGCTTTCCTTTTCAATTTCTGTTGAAATAAATACTGAATTTATTTCTAGAAAAAATAAAATAAACTCCCCATGCATACATGCTCAAATCTAGAAAATAACTATACATTACTATAAGCAAATGAAAATCATCTACATAACAACAGTTGCTGAAACGCAACAGTGAGTCTGATTCCATACTGCAGTTTCTTAAGGAGGAAATTTTGAGTAAGGTTCTTAGAAAAATCAGAGCTCTTTGTATTAATGGAATACTTGAAATTTAAAAGAATATGAAGAAAATTATTCCTACTTTATTTTGTAAAATTGTAGGCAATAATGGTATTATGTAAAAATTCACTTGTAGTAGTTGAGTGCTTAAAACTAGCATCAGAGACCAGCATCCCACTCTGCAAACACTGTCCATTTTCCAATACAGTTTAAATTGATTAACTAATGACAATGCAAAGAAAAGGGAGTAGTGACACAAAAAGAATTGCCCAAAGTCAAAAGGAGGCTATACATAATTATATACACACATATATACATGTTTATATGCACATACATTATGTACACACAGGCAAAAATAACTTCTATATACTCAAATAGCATTTTACCTCAGTAGGCTTAACTGCAAGGTATCTGAATGATTCTCTCTTTTTTCTACAATAGTTACAGCTATGATATTCTCTCAGATTACATATTTTCCTGAACTTTTACTAGTAGTTATGAGCATGGAGGGATCTTCTAAAAAGCATTTCTCACCCATATGCATTTCATAAGCTCATAAGGCTTCATTCTACCAGTCTCTGCCTTTGGGTTCTGTGAGCTACGTGGTGTGGCTAGAGCACTTGCTAGGGATCAGGGACAGCCAGGAAGGGGTTAGGAAAGGGAGGTCATGCTTAACCAACCTGATCTCCTTCTGTGACCATATGACCCGCCTTCTGGACGAGGGGAAGGCTGTGGATGTTATCTATCTGGACTTTGGTAAGGCCTTTGACACCATCCCCCACAGCATTCTCCTGGAGAAGCTGGTGAATCATGGCATAGACAAGTGTACTCTTCACTGGGTTAAAAACTGGCTGGATGGCTGTGCCCAGAGAGTTGTGATTAATGGGGTGAAATCCTCTTGGCGGCCGGTCACCAGTGGTGTCCCTCAGGGCTCAGTCTTGGGGACAGTTCTGTTTAATATCTTTATCAATGATCTGGATGAGGGGATTGAGTGCACCCTCAGTAAGTTCGCAGACGACACCAAACTAGGTGGGAGTGTTGATCTGCTTGAGGCTAGGAAGGCTCTACAGAGGGACCTGAACAGGCTGGATTGATGGGCCAAGGCCAATTGTATGAGGTTTAATAAGGCCAAGGGCTGGGTCCTGCATTTCGGTCACAACAACCCCAAGCAA